>JADKYC010000386.1:0-11073 GCA_019843955.1 Xylaria sp. 218_066 | reverse complement strand
AAAAATAGTTTGCTATTTTAATATAAAGTTTAGTTATAAAATTTAGATAATAAGCTTTATTTATTAGTTATAAGTTATTTATTTTATTAAATTATTAATTTTTTAAATTTTTTAGTTTAAGCTATAAAACAATTTATTTATATATTAATATAATATAAAAAATATATACGTTTATAGCATATTATTAAAAAGCTATTATTATTATAATTCTAGCTTTTATTTTAGTAAATAAAGTAGTAGGTTTTTTTGCTATATTGTTAAAAGTTTTTTTATTAACTATTTTATTTATTTATAGTTATACTTTTTTATTTTTTATAAAAATAAAAGTAAAAAAAAATAAAAGTTTATTACTTTTAATAAATAAAGCTTTATAATTTTAAAAAAAAAATTTAATAGTAATATAAAATATTTTAATATTATTTTAAAACTATTTTTTATTAAAGCTAAAGTTTTTTACTTATTTTTTATATTTTTAAGCTAAACTAGTTACTATAACTTTTTTATTATTATATTTTAAAGTAGCAGTATTAAAACTACTAGAAAAACTATTTATAAAATAAAATAGGCCAGCTTTTTATTTAATATTAAAATTAAGGATTTTATTTTTTCGAATTATAAGCAACTATAAATCTTTTAAAGATATTTATATTTATTTACGTACTTTTTATTTAAAAACAGCTTTCTTCTTAGATATTTATATTATTTTGTTAATTATATAGTCGGTTTAAATTTAATTAGTTTTAGTTAATTTTATATATTAGTAAGAAATATTAAAAAGTAGTCCTAATACTTTATAAATAGAAAAATAATCTATAGATTGTTATATTTAGTATATATATAAAGGTAAAGCTTTAATAATAAGTGCTATATTGGTACGAAAAATCTATAGATAAAGTAGAAAGGAAGGAAAAAGAAAAACAGCTATCTAGGGTAGTGTTTTTTATATATATGCGTAGTAGGGCAGATCCTAGTGAATAGGGTTCCTAATCGGGCAAGTAGCTAGTGCAGTACACAGCCATCAATCTAGCCATACGTTTTACAGGCTCTACTCTGCAGGCTCCAGGCTTTACCACGTAACTATTCTGTAATTATATTAATAAACTATTTAAAATAGAATAAAAAATAAAAATAAATATTATTTTTAATTACTTGTAAAGAAATATTTTAAAGTAATATAAAATAAAGTTACTATAATAGCTATAATATTAGCAGCTTTATTAGCTAAAGCTATAAATAACAAATAATATTATTAAATAAAAATGATACTTAGCTAAATAATTCAAGCTATTAAATAAAATTATATATATGTATTTATTTAATAAAATTGCTAAAACATATTTAAACAGTTATTAAAAAAATAAATATAATATAATAAGAACGTTTTTTTTTTAATACTTGAAAACTTAAGTTTTTTTTTTTTTATATTAATAACAAACTATATATTTACGTTGTGAACTTTGCTTCTATAAAATAACTTAAAACACTTTTAAAAACATATAAAATATAATATTTTGAAAATATTATTAGAAGAAATTAAAAAAATATAATATATATAAAACCAATTAATAGTTAGCAAAATTAAATTAATATTATTGCTTTACTATATATTTTAAATATTAAAAACTCAAAACTTAAAAATTGCGTTTTTAATAAAATAAATATCAAGAATGAAATAGGTTATATAATAAATCTAACTTTATTTAGTTATTTTATATTTATAATATTGTAAACTATAAATAGCAAGTAAAAAAAAAAAGAATTTATTAATTTAAAATTATTAATTAAAATTTTTATTTTTAACGATTATTTTTTATTCACATTAAATTTTATAAATATAAAAAATAAAGTTATTTATTTATAATAATTATAAACTATTAAAACCTTATTTGTTAACGTTTAGTTTCGTTAAACTATTAAAACTATCTAATAATTGTAATACTATAAACTTTAAAAATATTATATATAGTTTTAATAAGTTTTTAAAGAAGCTTTAATGTTATATAACGTTTTATAAAGAAAAACCTATTCTTATATAAAAATATATATTAATAATATTATAATTTATATTAAAACTGTAAAGAAATATATTAAATGTTTAAAAGCTGTTGTGTTAAGTATATACAACTTTATTTATTTTAAACTAAACCTGATAAATCTTTTATAGAAATATTTTATAGTAAAGTTGTTAAAGTTTTTAATAAATAGTTTTAATATAGTAAAAATAAATAATAACATAAAAATAATTATAAAGCTAAAATAACTAAAAACGCTAGCTAACTTAAAAATATATATAAAAATGGTTAGTTTTTTACATAACTTTGTTTTTAAATATTAATAAAAGCTTTTTTGCTATAAAAAAATAAAACCATTTATTAAAGCCTATAGTAATAAATTTATTTTAAAAATATTTATAAACTAAAAATAATAAACACCTAAAGTAAAATTTAAAGTAATAGGTTTTTTAAAAAAAAACTCTAAATTTTATAGCTATAATTAACAAAAACTAGTTATTTTATACATTAAAACTTATTATATATTATATTTATAAGTATAACGTTTTTTATCAAAAAGTATAATATTATAATATTTGATCTATATAATAGTTAACACACATAATATTTAGTAAAGAATTTGGTTTGTTTAATTATATATTTGAACAAAATATTAATAAAGATAAAAATATAATATCATATAATAAAACTTATAATATTGAATTTTATTTAAATGTATTATAACTTTAAAGTATAAGTTAAATTCTATTTTATGTTATTATATTTATTAACTATAAACCTGATTAAAATATTATTAACTAAATGAATTTATAATTTACTAATATTATTAAATTAAATGGAAGGTTTTTATAATTTTAATTTGTTTTTTATGATTTTAATTTAATGTTAAATATATTTTGAAATATATTAATCTAGTTTTAAACGCTTTTTTTAAACTGTTAACAATATTAAATAAATATAACAACATAGTTTTTTATAATAAAAAATATGCTATAATAAATAACATTATAAATAATATTAATTATTTTATAAGAATAAAAATGTTGTTAAATAATAAATGAAAAAGAAGTTAACGTTTAGGTATAAAACTAACTATAAATGTATTAAAATATTAAACAAAATAGCTAAAAATAAGAAAATATAGCCACAATAAATAAAAAAAAATAAAAAAATTGTAACACTACTTGTTTTAAACTATTAATAATTTTAGTTTATAAACTAATAAGTAGCTTTTTATATTTAGTTTATAAAAGAAAGCAAAAAGTATATATTTTAAATATTTATAAAAACGAGCTATTATAAGTTATATATAATAATTAACATTTTTTTAGCTTTAAATAAATATTTTATGAACTATAAAGGTTTATTTTTAATAATGTTTTTAAATATATTAAACTATATTACAAATATTATTAATATTATGATTAGTGTCCTTTATAGAGGCGAAGCTCTTATTTAAGGTCCTATTTATATATTAATCGTAGGATAGAGAACTAGAAAAGGAATATAGCTATAAATCGAATATAAAAAGATTTGTGTATACACGGTAGATCTATTAAGTAATCTATTAGGTGATTTAGCAAAAAGTAGGCCTATAGGGTCCTACTTGTTCTGCTATACTGGTTAGCTATCCGCTGTAACTATCCCCCCCTTAAAAAAAATCTTGTTCCAAAATTCGTATTTAAACCCTACGTTTATTAGAAAGTTGCTATCTAGTAAAAGAAAAGATTACCTTGGGTATTAACCTTTTAGCTACTATATTATAGGCTTTTAATTTGCAGAAACGCTTTAAAGTATTTCTATAACTTATTAAAGGATTTTTTTTTTATTACTAATTATATATAACTTTAACTTCTAACATTCCTTTTTTACGAACGTTATAGTTTAATTATTAGCATTTTTAAAAAATTATTATTTAAATAATCCCCGTTATACTTATTTTTTTCTATAGCTTTTAACTAATTCTTTAACTTTTTTAAAAAACTAGTAGCGTTAAATTTTTTTTTATAAAATTATAATAATAATTTTAATAAATTTTTAAAATTATTTGCTAAATATTATTTTTTATTAAAGTTTTATTTTTTTTAATTAACTTAGTATTATAATATTTTTTTATAATATATTTAAAATATTTTAATTTTTTATATTTCTTATTTAAGTTTACCGGCGTTTAAATTAACTGTTTTTTTAAAAAGTTATTTTATAGCTTAGCTTAATAAAAAGTTGTTTAAATATTTATATAATTAATTAGCGTAATAAAAATTAATTATATACTAATTAAATAGCATTTTTAATTAAAACGTTATAAGTTTTATTTTTTTTATTATTTTAAAATATTATGATATAAACAAAAAATTTAGTTTATTTAATAGTTAATTAGTTATTTATAATTAGCGTTTTTTTATAATAAAAATATAATTTTTAATATTAAAATTAAACTTTTAATAGTAGTAATTTCTTTTTTAAATTATTTTATTTTAGGTTTATGTTAATATAAATTTAGCTATTTTTATATATTTTATAATAATTTTAACTATTTAATAAGCTTTTTTTTTAATTAACTTTTCCTTTATTAAAAAATTTATAATATTTATTGTTTAACTTTTTGAATTATAATATTTTATATAAAAAAAAAGCAGCTATAAAATTTATAACAAAAAATATGTTTACTTAGTTACTTTAATAATAGTTATAAAATAAATATAATTTTTAATTTAAATATTTAATTATAATTTTTATTTATTTAGCTAATTTATAATAACTTAATAAAAATAATTTTTATTTAATATTTAATATTTTAGCTAATTTATTAGTAAAAACTAAAATAAATTAAATATTTCGGTTAAAATTTTTTTTTTTAATAATTTATAAATATAAAATAAATTTTTATAAAATAATTTAGCTACTTTTTTTATAATAACTATTTTATTATATAATATTAATTATAATAGTTTATTTAATTAGTTTATTATTATAAATATAAACTTTTTTTAGCTTTTATTTATTATTATTTTTTTAAAATCTATTATTAAATATTTAAAAAAACGTAAAAAAATTAATATAAGCTATAGTAGTTTAAAAGTTCTATTATATAAACTTTTTATAAAATAATATTTTATATAGTTATTAATATATTAAAATATTATTTTTAATAATTTTAGCTACTAATATTAAATAATTATTAGTTTTTTAGTTTTATTTTTTTTAAAATATATAATAATTATATAATTATATATTGTTTATATAATATATATTAATAAGTAGTTTATTTTAAAAACTATTAATTTTTTTTTATATATAATTAATTTTTAATTTAATATTTAATTTTTATTTAAGCTTTTTTAAGCTTTTATTTTATATATTTTTAATTTAAACGTTTGTTAATTTTACTATAGCATTTTATTTATTAATAATATTTTTATAAATAATATATTAATATTTATAGTTTTATTAAATATAAAAATATTTGCTTTTTAATTTAAAGTAGTTTTAGTTTTATTAATTAATTAAAATAACGTTATATATTTTTAGCTTTTTATTTTAACTTTTTAAATATAAAAAAGTTTTTATTTTTTAAATATAGCGTTAGCTACTACGTTTTTTATATTAAAACAGTATATAATTAAAAAGTTATATTATATTAAAAAATTTGTTTATTTTATTTAACGGAAGTTTAATTTTTATTTTATTATAAAATATTTTAAAGTTTTATAATTAATAATAATTAAAAATAGTTTTTTTTTTAAAAAACTTATAAGTTTTAGTTTTTAATATTATAATATTTTTATTATAACTAACATTTTTTTATTATAAATGTTGTAATTTAGTTTTATATTATATAAAGTTTTAAAAAAAAATATAACTAAATGTTATTTTTTATTATTTTTTTTTAAAACAAATATTTAGCTACTATTTTATTAAAAGCGTTTATTTTAACTTTTATTTTTTATTTATAATAAAAATATATTAATATAGGTATATTAATTAAGTAATATTTTAATTTATTAAAAATATATTAACATTTTTTATATTAATTAAATAAGATATTTTTTTTTATAAGCTTAAATAAAAGTTTTATTATATAACTATATTTATTAATAAAGCGTTTATAAAAATTATAAAATTTTATAAATAACTATATATTTTTTATTAAAATTAAGTTTTTTTAATTTTTTATAATAGCAATTTTTTTTAAGTTAACTTTAATTCTATTTTTTTTAATAATAAAGTTAAAATACTTTGTTTTAGTAATATAAAATTTATATTTTTTAATGTTAGCTTATAAACTAGTAATTTATAATTTTTTTAATATTTTTTTTATGTAAATTTTATAATTTTTTAAATTATTTTAAAAAATTAAAATATTATTAATATATATATTATAATAGTTGTTTAAATATTTTTTTAAAATATTGTTAATATATTTTTAAAAAGTAGCTAAACTATTTAATAGTTTAAATAGTAATATTTTATATTTATATAAGTTATACTTTGTTTTAAAAGTTATTAAATTTTTATTATTTAAATATATTTTTATTTTATTAAATATTTATTATATATTAATTTTAATAAAAAATTTAAATTTAATAATACAAACTAACGTTTTATTTATTAAAAGTATTAAATAATATTTTTTTTTATTAATATATTAAATTTTTTATAATTTATATAAAACTTTAAGTTTTTATTAGCTTTAAAAATAAATAAAATAAATATAGCAAAAAAGATATTACTAAATTAAATAAATCCTTTTTTTAAGTTTTTTAAAATATATTATTGAGATAGTTGAGCACTTATAGGGCATATAGCACTATAGTACAGTGGCTATCTAGGTTATAGCAGAAGTAGCAGCAAAGTTATACGCTATAATAACTAAAACAGCGCTATAAATATAGGCTATAAAAAGTAAGGGGAATAACTAAATATATTGAAAACAATAGTGCAAAAAGAAAAAGATAAATAAGAAACAAAGGAATTCGGGGGCTTTATATATACTTATAGCGATCTACTAATTTTTTTCTTTAGCGGTCTAAAATATACGCTATTCGGAGTCTTAATACAATATAAATACTATTAGTTCTAGAGCTATAGGGCTTTTAAACTATACTACTAAAATATAAAAAATATAGTAGACTTTTAAAGTTTTATAAGCTTTATATATACTACTTATAGCGTATATAGTAGATTAGCTACAAAGCTATAAGCTTTATATATATTTATTTTAGTAAATTTAATATATTTCTGTTAAAGTTCTTACTTTATAGGGCCTACTTTATACTAAAATACTTTTTACTTAGATATTTTAATTTAGTATACCTTTGTTTAGCAGCATAAAATATTTATAAAAATAGCTTGTTATACTAGTAGCAGCTTATAAACCTTATTATATTACGCTTACAACAACATATACTACTTAGCTTAATAGCTATATAAACTACTTATAGCATATTATATATATATATAGCTATTTACTTTATAAATAACTTAAAAATCTATTTTTATAAAGTAGCCCTTATTACTTAAAATAGTTAGTTAAACTTACTATATTTTAGTATACCCTTTTAACTAAAGCGCTAAATTTTAGTAAATAAAGCTTTAATAATAGCTAAAATTTAGTTTATTTAATAGGTGTTAAAGCTTTAGTTAGTTTATTTATAAACATTTTAATAGTTAAAATATAATAAATTTTAACTTATTTTGCTTTATAAGCTTTTTATATAAACTAAAATTTAACTAATATATGTTTAGTTCGCTAATAATATTTAAAATTTTTTATAATAGCTATAGCTTTTATATTATTGCTATAAATAGCAATAAATTTTTAAATAAAAAGCTATATTTTAATATATAGTTTTTATAGCTACTAGGTTTTTTTTATTATTTTAGTAAATATTATATATTTAGCTTTTAATATAAAAAATGCTATAGTGCTTTTTTTTTTTATTTTTTAATTTATAGTAGCTTTAGCTACTATAGCTATATATTTTTAAATAAATTTAATAGTTATAAAGTATTTTATATAATTATTATTATTAATAACTATAAAAGTATAAAAGTTAATGCTTTATAAAATATTAAAAGTTAATTAAATAAATTTTAAAGCTAAAAAATAGCTACTTTTTAAATATTTAAATAGCTTTATAACTATTAAAAAATATAATTTATAAAGCTTATATATATAAATAGCAAGCTATTAATATATATATATTATATTTGTTTTAGTAATTTATATTAAGTAGTTAGCAATATTTATTATTATTAAATAATAATAAGCTTTAATAAATATTAAAAATATTTTAAAATTTTTTAGCTTAATAATATTAAGCTATAAAAAAATTTTAATAGGTTTAATATTTATTAATTTTAGCATAATTAAAGCTTATTAAATATATTAAAATTGCTATAAATATAATATTCGATTTATTTTATTTTATTTAATTTTAACATTTAAAAACTAAATAGTAAGTTTTTTATTTTTAATACTATAAATATTATTAATATTTTTTTTTAGCTACTAAATATAATAAATATTAAAGCTTATAAAAAAGTAATTATTAATATAAGTTATTATAAACGTTTTTATAAAAGCGTTATAATATATTAAAATATTATTAACTAAAGCTTTAAAGCTTAAAATATTTAATAGTATAAATAGCTTTTTTTACTATTGTTTAAAAGTTTGTTTTAAGCTATATAAAGTTTAAAAAATTTAAATTATTTGCTTTTTTTAAAAATTATATTTATATTTAATAGCTAATTTTAATAAATTTTTATTAAATTTTAATAGTTGTTTTAAGCTTTTAAAAAATATTAAATAAATTGTTTTAAAAAAGTTTTCGTTAAAAAAAGCTTTTATAAAATCGATTTATTTTATTTTTTAGTTTTTAATAGCTACTATAGCTAATAAAATTTTTTAAATAAGTAATATAATAATAATAACATAAATTTTAATATAGTTAATATTATAAGCTTATTTAAAGCTTTTAACTATATATTTAGCTTTATATTTAATAATTTTGTTAGCTTTATTTAATTTATATTTTAATATTTAATAGCTATTTATAATATATTTAATAAGCTTTTTAATATTAATAAAGCATAAAGCTTTTATTTATAATAGCTATAAAAATTTAATTATTATAATATTAAGCTAGTAAATAGCTTTAAAAATTTTTAAAGCTTTAATAAAAGTTTTAAGCTTTTAAATTATTATAGTAATAATATAAATAATTATTTAAACTATTAAATTTATAATAAATTTTAAAAAGTTTAAATTTATTAGATTTATAGCTTTATATTTTGTTTTATTTTTTTAAGTTATAAAAAGCAACTTTACTAAAATTATTAAATTTAATAAATTTTTATTTATTATAGCTTTTTTTAAACTGTTTATTTTTAAAAAAGTTAAATTTTTTATAAAGCTTATAATAAATAATATATATTGTTAAAAATTATTAATTTTAGTAGGTTTGTTATTTATAAAAGCTTTATTAAATAAGTTTTTTTAAAGTAAATTTATTTTTTAATTTTTAAATAAAAAATTAAAAAAAAAATTTACTTTAAAAAAACTTATTTAATAAAGCTTTTATAAGTAGCAAATTTGCTAAAATTAATAATTTTTAGCAGTATATATTATTTGTTATAAGCTTTATAAAAAATTTAATTTTTTTAAAAATAAATAGTTTAAAAAAAGCTATAACTAATAAAAATTTATTAAATTTAATAATTTTAATAAAGTTACCCTTTATAATTTAAAAAAATAAAATAAAATATAAAGCTATAAATCTAATAAATCTAAACTTTTTAAAACTTATTATAAATTTAATAATTTAAATAATTATTTACGCTATTATTATAATAATTTAAAAGCTTAAAGTTTTTATTAAAGTTTTAAAAACTTTTAAAGCTATTTATTAGTTTAATATTATAATAGCTAAATTTTTATAGCTATTATAAATAAAAGCTATATATTTTATTAATATTAAAAAGTTTATTAAACGTACTATAAATAGCTATTAAATATTAAAATATAAGCTAAATAAAGCTAATAAAATTATTAAATATAAAGCTAAATATATAATTAAAAGCTTTAAATAAGCTTATAATATTAATTATATTAAAATTTATATTACTATTATTATACTATTTATATAAAAAGTTTTATTAGTTATAGCAGCTATTAAAAATTAAAAAATAAAATAAATTAATTTTATAAGGGCTTTTTTTAACGGAAGTTTCTTTAAAACAATTTATTTAATATTTTTTAAAAGCTTAAAACAACTATTAAAATTTAATAAAAATTTATTAAAATTAATTACTAAATATAAATATAGCTTTAAAAAAAAGCAAATAATTTAAATTTTTTAAACTTTATATAGTTTAAAGTAAACTTTTAAATAATAATAAAAAAAGCAATTTATATTATTAAATATTTTAAGCTTTAAAGTTTTAGTTAATAATATTTTAATATATTATAATATTTTTATAAAAACGTTTATAATAACCTACGTTAATAATTGTTTTTTTATAAGCTTTAATATTTATTATATTTAATAGCTAAAAAGAAATATTAATAATATTTATAGCATTAAAAATAAAAAATTTGCTATTTAGTTTTTAAATACTAAAATTAAGCGAAATAAAATAAATTGAACGCTATATTTATAGCAGTTTTAATATATTTAGTAAGCTTTAATTAAACTAAAATTAATAAATATTAAACCTATTAAAATTTTTTTTTAACTTAATATTATTAAGCTAAAAAACTTTAAAATATTTTTAATATTTATTAAAGCTTATTATTATTTAATAATAATAAATACTGCTAACTATTTAATATAAATTATTAAAATAAATATAGCATATATATATTAATAGCTTGCTATTTATATATATAAGCTTTATAAATTATATTTTTTAGCAGCTATAAAGCTATTTAAATATTTAAAAAGTAGCTATTTTTTAGTTTTAAAATTTATTTAACTAACTTTTAATATTTTATAAAATATTAACTTTTATACCCTTATAATTATTAATAATAATAATTGTATAAAATATTTTA
>JADKYC010000385.1:0-11089 GCA_019843955.1 Xylaria sp. 218_066 | reverse complement strand
ATTTTATTTTTTTATATTAATACTATATTTATTTAGCTATTGCTAAATAAATATAGTATTAATATAAAAAAATAAAATAGCAATAGCTGTTTATATAACCTAAAGTAGCTATATATATAAATTAACTAATATTATTAATTAAATAAATAAATATAATATTTTAGTGCTTAATTTTTAATTTATTTATATTTTTTTGCTAATATTATTAACTTTATAAATAGTAATAATAAAATTTTAATTATAAAATTAAAATATATATTAGTATATTTAGTTTTATAGTTAAAATTTTAAAAAAATATATTTATAGTTAGTTATAAGTTTAATAAATAAAATAGCATTTAATTAATAAATTATTAAAATATTATTTTATAATAAAGTTAAATTAAATAAAATAACGTAAAATAATTAATAGTTAAATAAAAAGCTAAATAACTATAAATATAATTAATACTATTAAAAGTATATAAATAATAATTAAAATATAATTTAATAGTAAATAAAATAAATTAGAGTTATTAGTTAAAAGTTTATTTTTAAGTTTTATACGTTTTTTAATTATAATAATTTCGGTTAACTTATATAAATAAAGTTAATTATATATATATATTAATTAATATTTCGGGTAAAATTTTAATATATATAATATACGTTAAATTTTAGAATTTTTAAGGATTTTATATTTTTAGCTTTGCTTTAAAAGTATTAAACGGTTAAATAAAAAAAGTTGCTTTATTCGAAATTTAAACTTATTAAAAATAAATAATATATTAATTAGTTATTAAAATATAAAAGCTATATATATATTAGACCTGTTTTTATATATTAATTTATAAGCTTATAAAAACTTATTATATAACTTTTTAAACGTATTATTTTTAACTTAATATTTGTATACTTATATAATAAAACTACTATAAACGTTTATAAACTTGTAGCTATATATATTTAATGTTAATAATTTATATAGTTTTAATTTATTAAAAACTATTAGCAAGTTTTTTAATAATATAATAAAAAATCTTTTAATATGTTTTATTAACTTTATAATATTAAATATAGTTAACATTATTATATTTTTTAGAAATATTTTATTTATTGCTATATTTATTAATAGCTTTATATATAAATAATTATTAAAATCTTTTTTATACTTTTAGTTTTAATGTTAATATTATAAACTATAATATTATAGCTTTTATTTATATTATAATATTTTTTAGTTACGTTAATAATAAAAGTTGTTTATTGTTAAATTGTTGTTAAAAATATTATTTATTAATATTATAATAGTTTATACTAATTATTAGTTTTTTTTATATTTTTTGCTTTATTTTTATTATATACTAATTTATTTATATATAATACTGCTAATTAAATATATAAGTTTATTTTTTTATTTTTAAGGCTATAATAATATTTTTTAAAGGCTGTTTATTTAATTTTAGTATTTTTAAGTAAATAATATTTTTATATTTAATTTTGCTACTTTTTAGGTAAACTTTTGCTTAAAAGCTAATATACGTTATTTTTTAATTTTAGTTTAAAATATAATTTTCTTATTATTAATATCTAATTATTTTTTTAAAATATGCTTTTTATTTTATTATATCTTAGTTTAAAATATAAAAAATTGCTAATATATATAATTAGTTTGTTTACTTTTTAATAATTTTTGCTTTTTTTTAAAATATATTATTACTAATTTTATTTAAACAGCTTTAGTTTTAATACTTTTTTTTTAGTATAATATTAGCTAATAATATACTTTTTATTTATTTATTTATTTAAACTATTTAATAAAATATATATATATTATTTAATTAATTTTTTAAACTTTTAACGTTTATAAATTTTTAAAACTTTTTGTAATTTATAAGCTAAGCTTAAATAAATATTAATTTTAGTAAATATTTTAATTTAAACCGCTTATTATAAATATTATATACTAATATATTTTTAAGCTATATTATTTTTAATATTATATAACGTATAATATTATAAAAATAATAAAAGTGCTTTTTTTATTTATTAAAACGAACAAAATATTTTATTAAAATAAAAATTTTTGCTAAATTAATTAGCTTAGCTTTAATATATAATAAAAATTCTAAAGCTATATAAATAGTAAAATAAACTAAAATAATTTATTTTTAACGTTAACTAGTTTTAATAAATAAAGTATTAAAAGTTTTTAAACGTTTTTTAAGCTGGTTATTTATTTTATTTATATTTAAATTATTACTAATAAGAAAATTGTTTATAATATATATAACTTTATATTTTTTACTATAATATATAATAAAAAATAGCTATTAATTATTTAACTTATTTAAAATATTAAAATTAAACTTATTTTAAATATTATAAACAGTTAAATAAAGCTTCTTATAATTAAACTAATATATTAACTTTTAAAAGCTAAAAAATAAATAATAAACTTGCTATAAAATACTATAGCCTAAAACAAACTATAACAAAATATCGAACAGAATTTTTTTATATTTATTCTACTATATTTAAATAAAACAAACTTTAATTAAGGTTAAAAAGCTATTTTTAGTAGCAATAGTTAATATCCTTTAAAAAATATAAAAAAAAAACAGCTAAAAACGTTTCTTAAGTTATATACTTTTATATATTATAATATTTTAACTAACTTTAACCTAGCAACTATTAACTATAAAAAAGTAAAAAATTAATTTAACAATTTTAAATTAAGAACTATATAATAATAACAAAAGTCCGGACGGATATATATATACGTTTAAAAAAAAATCTACAGCTTTACTACTTTTAAAAAAAAATATTTATATTAAATCCTTAAAAAATAAAAAACGTATAAACTATAGTAGTCCTAAAAAAAATAAATATAAAATTATAACTTAATATATTTTAAAAGCAAGAAAATTACTTTTAAAGCTATTATATATACTTAAAACTATATAATAAATAACTTGCTATATTTTTATATTTTTTAAAAAACTTATAGCTTTATAACGCTATATACCTATATAATATTAAATATAATTAATTAATTAATTAAGCTAGTATATTAACCTTAACTTATAATTTATTAGCAAATAAATATAACAATGCCCCTTTATTACTTTTTATAAAGTCTTATATAACATAAGTTTATATATACTTATAAATTTAACTTTTTTATTATTTCGGTTTAAAATATACAATATTTTCTGTTTTAAAAAATATTAATATTTATGCTAAAATAAATATTACTAATTTATTTTATTATTTAACAAATAAATATATAAATTTTTAAAAATACGCCCAAATAATAAAAACAGTTTAAATAATAAAAGTTATAAGCTAAAAAATATTAATAACTTTTTTTTTTTTTTTTATAACTTATTATAGTAACTAGCTTTAAATAAAAAATATAACAATCTAATTTTAAGCTTAGATCTACAAAAAATAAATAATATACTTTAAACTAAATTTAAAACTATTATATTATTATATTAAATATTATTTATAATTTTTTATATTAACCTTTATTTTATTAATATTGTTGCTACTTAACTTATTTTTTATACTTTAGTTCTATACTATATATTATATTTATATAAACTTATAAATAATAAATTGTTATTTATTAAAAACTTTTTAATATTTAAACAAAATTAATATTATTATGCTTTAAAACGTATTTAAAACTATTTATAAAATTTTATAAATAGTTTTTAACAATATAGCTAGCTATATTAAAGTAGCTATTTTTAACTATAAACAGTACTAAAATTATTATTTTACTAATACTATTTTTATTAGTATTATTATTTAAATCGATTTTAGCAATATTATATAAAAAATATATAACGGCTAAATAACTACTATTTGCAATATAATAAATTAGCACCTAATTAATAAAACTTCTTCTAAAAATAAGATTTTCTAAATAATATATATATATATTATACTATCCGTTTATCTTATTTGCTAACTAGGCCCTATTTAATATAGCTAATACCTAATATTATAATAAAAATTAATATAACAAATATAAAACAATATAATTATAGCTATATTATGCTGCTATTATTAATAAAGTTATACTAAACATATTTTTTTTAATATTTATATTAGCCCTTTAATTTAATAAAATTCTAACTATATTTAAATTTTTTTTTTATATTACTTATAACAAATTTTAGTTTATATTATTTATAACCGAAACAATAAATTTTATAATAGTTTAATAAAAATATATTATTTCTAGTTATTTTATGCTAGTTAGTTAAATAATGTTAATTTATAAAAAAAATTATTATTATTTACTATTAAGTTTAATAAATAAAAAAATCGAAAGAATAATATAATATTAAAATAAGTTTAAAAACTAAATTAAGTTTAATAAAAATAAAACAATATAAAATAATTAACTAAGATTTATAATTTAAAAATCGAAAATAAAATATTTATATATTAAAAAAAATATTAATAATAAAAGCGTATATATATTATAATAAAATATATATAAAAATAATATATAATATAATATATTTGGATTATTTGTTTTATATATTTTTATAAACATTAATTATATATTATAATAGCTTAATAAAAAAAAATAGCAAGTAGTAATATAAAAAAAAAAAGTATAAAAATAATTAATATAACTATTTACTAATAATTATAATAAATAAAAACTTTACGTTATAACTAAAATATTTATTTTAGCTTTTTTTTAAAATTTATTACTTATTTAATAATTATTTTGCTATTTTATATTATATAATTAGCAGAGTTAAAAACTTAATATATTATCGACACTATATAAAAATAAATATAAAAGCGTAATAAATAATATTATATATATTATTTAATGCTTTTTTTAATTTAAATCTTTAAACCGATTTTTTATATATATAATAAAAGAACTAGCCCGCTTATATAATTAAATAAATATTATTATCTAATTAAAATATATCTAGTTATATAAATAGCTTATATATATTTATAAACTATTTTATTTTTAAATAGTATAAACTATTAATGCTATTTATTTATTAATATTAAACGTTTATTTTATTATATTACTAATTAAAAATTTACTAATTTTATTATTTCCGAATTAGTATTTTTTTAAATACTTTATAAATAATAAAAAATTAAACAATTTTAATTATTATAAAATTTTTAATAGTTTAAATTATTTTATAAAACAATTTAGCTTAGCTAATACGGTTATTTAATATTTTAATTTTTTTATAATATATAACTAGTATTAAAAGTAGTAAAACTATTTTAATTAAAAATAAGAACTTTTAAAAATAAACTAATTTTTTTTAATAAAATATTTTAAACATTTGCTTAAATATATTTTTAAACTAAATTTGCTACTTAGTATTAATTAAAACAATATAAATAACTTATAGTAATATTTAAAAAGCGGACTAAATTATATTTAAATTACGCTAAATTTTTAATTTTTAACGTTCAAAAACTTTAGCAAAATTGCTATTAACTTTATATAAAGCTATAAACTATATTTTATAAATATTAAAATAGTAGCTAACAAAATATAATTATTTAGTAAATTAAAGTTAAATAAGCAGAATTGCTAGCTTTAAATATAAATATTTATTTAATATTTTTTAAATAGTTTAGCGCTATTAATATACTAATTTATAAAGTAAATAATATAGTAGATATAATAAAAAAGTTTTAAAAAGTTAAAATAGCTAATAATATAATTAAAATTTTAAATTATAAAAATAAATATAAAGTTTATTAAAAAAATAATATATTATTTAATAGTATAATAAAAAACATTAGAAATAATTTTATTTTAAAGTAGTAATTTTTGCTTTTACTTTTTAACTATATTATTTTAGCTTAATAAAAAAAAACTACTATTTTAAAATATCTAATAAATACTTTTTTTTAGTAAAACTTATTTATTACAGTAAAAAAAAAAGAAATAAAACTAAATATTATAATTATATAGCTATAAAAAAAAAAAAGCGCTAAATTATTTTAGGAGCATATAAATTTTAATTTTAATATAAAAGTAATTTAAATATTTATAGCATTTTAAATTATAAACAAAAAAAAAAAAAAAGTAAAACTAATTATAAAACTTATATAACTATTATAAAATAATAATAAAATTAGTTATATTAATATTAAATAGTTAAATTATACTATATAAAATAATATTTTTAATAAAAATGCTAAAAAACTTATTAAAACTACTTTATTTATTAAAAACAATAAAAATTAATATAGCAGCAGCAAAAAATATATAGTTTTTACTAGTATGCTATATATATTAATTTAAAAACTATAAAATCTTAACTTTATTTTACTTCTATATAAATAGGCTAAATATTTTATAAAAAAAGCATTATAATTTTTAATATAAACTTAACAAGCTATTAAGCATAAAATATTTTTTTATTTATATAATTTTAATAAATAGTGCTACTAAAATATTAATAATTTAGTTTTTAAAAATATTTATAAAAAGCTTATATTAATAAAAGCTATACGTTATAACTTAGTTAATTTAAAAAAAGAAATATTTATTTTTATAATATAACTAGCTAAAAAAATTAAAAAAAGGTATTTAGCATTTAAAATATAATAACTAAAATTAATAAAATAATAATAACTTAAATAGCTAAAATAGTTATATTTAAAAAATTTTTTATATTAAATTATATATTATAATATAATTGCTTTTAACTAAAATAATATTATAAATTTAATATATTATTTATTAAAGCTAAAATAAAATTATTTATATTATAAAAAAAACTTTATATATTAAAAAAGTAATAAAAAGCTATATATTATTTTTTTAAAATATAAAAGTTAATTATATATTTTTTTTTTTATTTTAATTTATAAAGTTTTAAGTGTTATTTTTTATTTATATATAAAACGTTACTTTTAAACTTTATTAAAAAATATATAAAGTTTTGTTTTTATTAAAAAAGCTAGGCAGCAATATTTATATAACTTTAACTTATTTATAGCTAAACTATAAACTAGTTTATAGTTCTATTATAAAAATTAATATAACTATTATAGTTTTAAATATTAATTATAGCTAATATATTATTATTATAAATATATAATATAACGTTTATAAAACTATTTTTGTTATTATTAATAATATTACTGCTAATAATAAAATAAATTAAAATAAATATAGTATTTTTAATATTAATATATATAATATAAAAATAAGCAGTATTATTAACAATTAATATATTAAATATTTAGTTAATACGTTAGTTTAACTAAGCTTTATTAATAAAAAAAACAAATAAAAAAACAATTAGCAATTATAGCTTAAACTTAAATTTAAACTTAAACTAAATAGTATTTTAAATATAAAAAATATAATAATTATATAGCTTATATGTTTAATAGCTATTTTTTAATTTAATATTAACAATATTATAGCTATTAATAAATAAATATAATATTTTAAACGTTTTTTATAACGGGCAAAAAATAATAAAAAAATAAGTAATTATATACTAATAATATGTTTAAACTTGTTTATTTAAAATTTTAGCTTGCTTAAATAAAAAAAATAAAATATAAATTTACGGGTATTAACTATAAAAATATTATATATAAAAAATTAATAAAAGTATTAAAAAATAAGTAAATATATTATTTTAAAATTATATATACGTTAATATTATAGTAAAAAAACCTTTTTTTAGCGTTAGCAGTAAAATTTTTTAACGCTATTATAGCAATATAAAAAGTAAAAAAAAAAAAAAATAAACATTTATATTAAAAAAAAAAAACAATAATAATAGCAAAACAAATAGCAATTATAATTTTAACTTAAATAAATTAATATTTATAAGTTTAGCTACTAACTTTTTATAATATTAATTATATAAACTATTTATACTGCTAAATAATATAACCTATTAAACTTAAAATAGTATAATAATAACTATAGTATAATAAACGTAAATATTAGTTTTATATAATAAAAAAAATATTATAATAGCTAATTTTAAATTATTTTTAGTTAAATAAAATTTAATATATATATATAGTTTTATATTAATAAAATATATATTTAAACTTTAATAATAGCAAGCTTATATATAGCTATATAGCTTAATAATAACTATATTAATATTATTAGCTTTTATGCTATTATTTTATAACTACTATAAAAATATAGCTTTATATATTTTAATTAATAAAAAAGCTAATAACTATTAAAAACTATATATATAATATTTATAATAGTTTTAATTATAATAAATTATATATAATAATTATATTTATATTTAGCTTTTTAGTTATTTATTAAGTTTTAATTTATTTTAATAATTTTAAAACTATTAAATTTATAATAATATTTAATATAAAATAATATTATTATATATAAGCTTATAACTACTATTATATTAATATATAATTTAAGTTGTTAAAATAAAAATAAAGTATAATAATTTATTATTTTTTAAAGCAATAAAAATAAAAAAATAGCAATATTTTAAACTATTTTAAAATACTTTTTTATTTTAATAGTTAATAAAAAACTTATTATAAAAGTCTTAGTTAAGTTTAATTTTAGCCTATTTTTTTATTAATATTAAAACTTTATAAATTAAATATAGTAATTTTTATTATTTATATAATATTTTTAACTTTAATTTATATTTTAAAACTTATATATTAGTAGTTAATAGTTCTAACGTTATTTTAAAATTATATAAACATTTTATAAATATAAATATTGCTATAAATTAAACTTATATAACTTTATTTATATAAATTTAGCTATATAAATAAAAATTTAGCTATATTAATAAAAATATATAGCTTATAATAATATATAATATTTTATAAACTTAGTATAAATATTTTATAAATATAAATAATGCTATAAATATATATATTAATATTTTTATTAACTTTAATAATAATTTATAATATTTAATAATATTGTTAATAATAATATAAATTTATAAAAAATATATTATTATTAGCTAGCTTAATAAATATTTATATATATAGTTTTTAAATAAAAATAAACTATTTATATTATAAAAAAAATATATATATTAATAGTTTTATTATTTAGATTTTTTTTTTGCTTATAATTTATATATAAATCTAAAACTTGTTTAACTATAGAACTAATATATTTTTTTGTTTTTTAAAAAAAACTATTTTTTATATATTATTGCTTTATTTTTTTTCTATAAATTTAAATATTATATTACTACTTTAATATTATTATATAAGTTAGTTTATATTTAATCCAATTTTTTTTATATATTTTTTAAAATTTTAAATATTTGCTATTTTATAAAAACTTATAAATACTTTTTTTTAAAAACTTTTTTTATTATTTAAAAAACAGCAACGTTTGCTATATTATTTGTTTTAATTTAAATATATTTAATTATAAGCTAATTTATTAGCTACTATATAAAACTCCTTATTAATATTACGTTTAAAACTAAAAATACTTTTATGCTTATATAGTTTATAAAAGTTTTATTTTCTTTAATTAAGCTTTTATTAATACTATATAAAATTTAAAACTATATATTTTTTATTTATTAAAAATATATTATAGCTAAAAAAATATAAAATAAGTTATTATAAATAATAAAATAGTTAAGTTAAATATAATATTTATAGTTTTAATAATAAATATTATATAAAACTAAAGCTTATAAAAAAAAAAAAATAAATACGAAATATATTTAAGTAGAGTATATATATATAAGCTAGGCCTAGTAGTAGATTAAAGTATATAGCAGCTAGTCCTAATATAAATGTTTAAAAACCAACGGAACTATAACCGCCCCCATATATATCCTGGCCTATATAAGCTGGCTGTATATAGCCCGGGCAAAAAACCTCCGGCCCCTCTTGCCTGCCTGCCCCGAAGGTTGCAGCGTAGGCGTAGATTTATTTTATTTTTGTTTTTTTATATTTAATTGATTTAATATCTTTTGCTTTTTATAAATATATTATTAGTTAATTAAAATAAGCGCGTTTAAGCTATAATTTATAATATAAAATTTAATATATCGATTTATAAAGCAGCTATTAAATAAAATATACTTTAGTTATATATATAACAACGTTTTATTAGTATATTTACTAAAAAAAAAAAAAAATTAAAACTAATAAGCTTTTTTTTTAATTTTTAAAAGCTAATTAAACAATTAAATAATTAGTTAAACTAAATTAAGCTATATGTTTTTATTTATAAAATTTAAATATATAGCTTAGCAAATAGTTAATATTTTTAAAAGTACTTATATAATTAAAAATATATAATATTATTATTTTTTTAATAAAAATTTAAAAGTTAAAGTTGCTAAATTAACTATAATTAACTATTTAAAAGTTAATAAAGCTATAAAAAGTAATATTAACTTATTTTTTAATAAATTTAAAGTTTTAAATATTATAAATATTTTTATTAAACGTTTTTATAATACGGATAAAATAAGATTTAGCTAAAACGTTAATAATAACTATTAAATAGTTATTAAATTTATAAGCTATTAAGCTTTTTAAAAAATATTAAATAAAACAAATAAATAATTGTTTTAAAAACTATTAATAATAATAAAATATTTTTTTTATTACTAGTTATTTATAAAAATATTTATATATAAAGTTAATAGTTTTTAAACTAAAATATTAGTTTATATAAAAAATAGAGGTTTAAATATTTGCTTAAAAAATAAACAAATAATTAAATAATATTAAATTAGCTTAAAAACTTTTTTATTTTATTTATTAAAGCTTAATATAGCAATATATAAATAGTATTAATTTATAATAGCTATAATTTATATATTAATAACGTTTTTTTAATTTTTTATTTATTAAATAACATTTAGCTAATATTTTATAAACTTTATTATAGCTATATAATATAAGCGCTAAATATAAAAATTTATATAATTTTTAAAAACAAGCTTAAAGTAGTACTAAAAAAAAGCTTTAATATAATTTTAAAGCTTAAGTTTTTAAAAAAAATAATAATATAGGCATACTATAAAACTTATAAAACTATTTTAATATTTAAAATAATTAAAAACGCTTAAAAAAT
>JADKYC010000384.1:0-11090 GCA_019843955.1 Xylaria sp. 218_066 | reverse complement strand
TTTATTTTTTTTTTTTTTTTTTTTTTTTTTTTTTTTTTTTCTTTTTTTTTTTTTTTTACCTTCCCTCTTATTTATTATCCGTACGCTTAAAACTATTAGTATACAAGCGTTCGCTGCACCAAAAACATTAATACCGCGTTAAATTAGTATAATTAATATAAAATACTAAAAACCCGCTCCTTTATAAAAAATTCTTATAATAGCAAAGCTTTTTATACCCTAACGCAAACTTATTATACTAAACCTTTAATATATTAAACAAACAAAGCTTCTAACTCTATTTATAAATAATTTATAGCAAAAAAAAGTTAAAATTAGTAGTACATTTATACTACTAAAAATAGCTATAAAAAAAAACGCTATTAAAATAAAGCCCTCGCTATAAAGCTTAGTTATAAAATATTTTGCTAAAGCAAAATATAACGCTTAAATATAAAAAAAAGTCTTTATAAACTTTGCTATAATATTAGATAGCTTTATTAAATTATTTAATAAAACTAACTAAAGCTTTTAAAAATAGCTAGCTAAGGAGCTTATAAACAAAGTTAAGTAGTATTTTAGCATTATAGTGTTCGTTAAATTTAAAAATATAATATTTGCTTATTTTTGCTTATAGTTTACCTATTTAGCAAATAATAAAGCCTTTATTAGTAGAAGCGCTACGTTAAACTAATTAAACTTTAAAATAGAACTAGTAAGTATAAAAAATATAAGCTTATATATTACTAAAGCCCGTAAGGCTAGCAACCTATTAGGCCTAAATATAAAAACCCAAAAGCTTATAAAAAAAAATAACTCTTTTATATTTTTTAAAGCTTAATCTATAGCTATTAATATAAAAGACCTAAAAATCTTAGTTAAAGTAGCAAAAAATAAATTTAGTTATTGCTTTATACTATTTATTATTTAAATAGCTCTAGTTAAAAAACTAAAAGTTAAAACAAACGAAATAATAAACGTATAAATAATTAAAACAAGCTAGTTTATTAAAACTGCGGGCTTTAAAACTTAAAATAAGCTTATAATAGTAAAAATATAAGCTTTAATTTATAAAACCTTAAATATAAATAAAGTTAAGCTATTAAAAACTTAGGTTATTTATATTATAAAAAAAGTTTTTATATTATTTTTTAACTATATAAATAAAAAAGTATACAATAATATTACCTTAGAATAAATAAAATAAAAAATATAAATATAAATAAAATTTACTTTAGTTAACATATACTTTTTATACTATAGTATAGATTTATATACTAGCTAAATAACTTAAATAGTATTTTTTTAGTACCTAATAAAAAGCTTTAAACTTTTTTTAACTAGCGCCCTAGCTAAAAAAGTAAATAAAAAGCCAATTATTTAAAAGTATAGCTCTTAAAGCCTCGGTTGCTAAAAATATTATACCGCTAAACATTATAACCGAGCTAACCGCTATAAAAACTACGGGAATAAGTTAAATAATTATAAACTAAAAAATTATATTAACCTACTTAAATATGCTAACTATTATAAACTTTACCCAGTAAAACATATAAATTACTTAGCTTAACTAAAAAAAGTTAATAAGCAGGTTATAATATTTATAAAAGTATAGCTACAAATAGTCCGTAAAATAAGTAGTACTAAATATAACAAAATAAATAGGCCAGCTTTTGCTACGGAAGAAATCCTAGCTATAAACTTAAATAATAATACTAAAATAGTATTTATAGCTAAAATAACGTAAGTAATAAAAGCTGCTTAAATAAATAAAAAATATAAAAAACTTATATTTAAAAACGTTAACTTTTTTCTAGCGTTTATACCTATAAAAAAGTATGCTATACTAAATATAACTTTTAGCAAAAATAGTAAAACAAAAAAAAATATAAAAAGCGTTAAAAAAATAATTATTTTAAATATAATAAAAAGCAAATCTACTTAAAATAGCTCTAAAAAAGCTTTTACTTTAGTATTTAATAAAACTAATAAATATGCAGCTATACTCTAGCAAAATAAAGCTTTAAACGTATAAATAGCTTAAAAAATTATAAAAATATATTTAACACTTTTTTTTACGCTAAAAAATAAATATAAATAAAAAAAGTAAAAAGCAGTTCTACTGCTAGGCTAAGCTTTTAAAAGCTTTATATATTATTACTTATAATATATAAAAAGTTTAGCTAGTATATATTACTTTTTTATAGCGCTAT
The DNA here is from genome assembly GCA_019843955.1 of Xylaria sp. 218_066. Taxonomy (NCBI): domain Eukaryota; kingdom Fungi; phylum Ascomycota; class Sordariomycetes; order Xylariales; family Xylariaceae; genus Xylaria; species Xylaria sp. 218_066. The sequence continues at coordinate 8,898 of JADKYC010000384.1, read as the reverse complement.
TAAAAAAAAAAAATAACGTAATTTTTATTTAAGAACTATAAATTAGCACCTTTAAAGATATTTTAATATAAAACTACTTAAAATTTACTTTATATACCCTATTAAATTTTTAGGATAGCAAGATTAATAAACTATAAATAATAACTTATATATATAAAAAGGCTTAACTATATATTACTTTATATAAACTAATATAATTATAAAATCTGTTATAAATAAACGTTAATAGCTATTTTATATTTAACTACTATAAGTCCTTTAGTTTTTTAGAAGTTTTAAACTATATTTATATATTAGAACTTTTATTTAACTATTTAATAATAAAGGACGCTAATATAAAATATTTTAACTAAAAACTAAATATTATATTAAAAAATAAAAAACAATAACTCTTATTTTAGTTTATAAAATTAAAAATAAACTATATAAAGAAGCTAGGTAGACTTACTTATAAAAACGGCTATATAATAAACTTCCCGTTTTTAAACATACTTTTTTTAAAAGTTTATTTAAACTAAAACTACGTTTTAAGCTTAGACTACTACTTGTTAAAAATAGTATATTTAAATAAAAAATAGGAACCTACTTTAGAGCAAAAAAAATAAAAAGTAAAAAAAGAAGCTTTTGTAAGATTAGCAGATATAGTTAATATAATAGCACTTACCCTGCTAGAAATTAAAATAAACAATAACTTAGAAAACTTAAATATAGCAGCAAAATTGCTAGCTATACTATTAATAGATATAATTAAAACAGTAGGCAGCTATTAAAAAGTTAAAAAAAAATTAGCACTATAGTGGACAAAAGATTATAAAGCTGCTTTAAATATTTAAAAAAAAGCAAAAAAAAATAAACTTATAAATAAATAAAACAAAAATAACCTAACTAAAAAACGTAAAGTATTTTTATTTATAGTTAAAAAAGTAAAAAAAGACTACTAAAAAACTAGAATTAATAAAGTCTGGTTAAATAAAAATTTTTATATATTTATAAGCTAATATAAGCTAAAAGTATGTTTTAAAACCTTATTACTAAAAGATCTAGTTATAGAAGCTACCGTAAAGCTAGGCCTTAAAAAAGCCTAACTTTTATATAAAAGCATTTTTAAGCAATTTAGCGCTAAGGACAACTTTATAAAAGATTTACTTCCAATAATAAAATACTTACTTTAGCGGATAAAAATTACTTTAAAAAAAACTTACTAGTTTATATATAGAGTAGCTTTAATTTTACTTAAAAAGGACAGGATTATAGCATATATTACTAAAGCCTGCTAAACATATATAAAGAAGTACTACTGAAGCTTAAAAAAAAAAATTTTAAAAACTAGCTACTTTTTATCGGCTTAAAAAATAATATAAATAACTATAATCCCTAAAGTAAAAAAAATAAACTTTTTATTATATAAGTTATTTAAACTTATAGCACTACTTTTTTATATAAACAAGGGCTATAAAAAACTAATGGCAAAAAAAATAGCATAAACTAGCCTACAAATAGGAATCTTTAATACTTAATATATAAAAACACTGCTAACTTGCTCTGTTATAAACCTAGTAGCCAGCGTTATATATAAAATAGAAATAACGCTTGCTATAAAAAAAAAAATAATACTAGTTACGCTAAATATATAAAAAGCGTTTAATGCCTTTTTATAAAAATAACTTCTAACAAAAATAGCTTTTTAAAAATAGTTTAATATAATATTAAAACTAATAAACAGTTTTCTTATAAGTAAAAATATATAAATAAAGTTCAAAAAAAGCATTATAAAAGTATAAAAATAAAAATATAATATACTATAAAAGTTATTATAGTTCTTTATATTATATATATTATATATAGCTAAACTGGTTAACGGAAATACTAGCAAATAAAGGTACGTAAATAATTTAGCAGTTTTAAAAATAGCAAATATATTAAAAAATAGCGCTAAACTAGCCTAAAAAAAAGTAGAAGAAATATTAGCTTATAAAGAAAATAATAAAATTTTTTTTGCTTTAAAAAAAATAGAAGCAATCTATTTTATAAAAAGGAAAAAAAAAAATAACCTAAAAATTATTATATTAGTAAAAACAATTAAACTAATATTACTATTTAATACTAAAAACGTAAACTTTTAAACTTAGCAAGTACTATATAAATTAAGGCTAACTTTTTAATAGCTAAAAATATAGTTTAACAAAAAACTAAGCTTTAAGCAGCATATAAAAAAGTAAATAGTAATAACGATAAAAATCTTAAACTATATTAAAACTTTAATAGCTACTAAACAAAGCCTCCCAGCAGCAGCCTTATAAAAAACAGTTAAAATAGTTATCTTACCTTTACTATTATATAAATATAAAATATAATATAAAAGCAAAATAAAACTAATAACCTATAAAGCTTTAAGCAGGCCTAATAAAACTAGCATTTAACTAAATAAGCATATTAAACTAATATAACGGGCGTTAATTAAAGCTGCTAAAAAAGTTCTACCAGTTTAAAAAATATAACCGAATATAATACTTTTTATTAATAGCGGACTCCTTATAGCCTAATTAGCTTTAAACAAAGTTAAGCTCTAATTTTTATATTATATTTATATTATAATAAAAAGCTACTTTTTTATAACTAAAGCAAGTATAAAAATTATTAACTAAAATAAACGAGCTAAATATAAATAAAAGCTAAAATCTAATATCTAGCTAGTAGTACTACTACTTCTATTAATAAATAGGCCTATTTTTTATTTACTTAAATATCTTACAAAGTTATAAAAGGACCTTATAAAAGGTATATTAAAAAAAAAAGCTTTAATAAAGTTTAAAAAATAGTTTAACAACTGCTTTATATTTAATATTATAGTATTTTTAAACGGGTTAAAAATTAAAAAAAAAAAACTTAGCTATAGCTATATAGTTTACGAAAGCCTAAAAAAAGTAGCAAAAGAAAATAAAAAAATAATAACATTTAGCAATATTTTTAACGTAAAAAAAGCGGGAACTTTTAAAAATATATAAAAAGCTATTAAAATATTCCTTATATATAAAATTATAATATACGCAAACAATATAGCAACAATTTAGTATACCTAAAAAAATGCTTTTATTACTTTTTAAAATATTTTTATATAAATCTATAAGCTAATAAAATAATATAACGTTTATTTAAAATAGTACTTAAAGCATATAAATATATAAAATAATAAATAAACTAACACTTTAGCAAAATAAGCTATAAATAATAAAATATTAAACCCAAAGTTTACTTAGCTTATAACGTCCGAAATTAAAACAATAGCTAAACAACTAATAAAAAAAGCAGCTAAAGCCTAATAGCAAAATAACCTACCAATAAAAAAAAAAAAAAAAAAAAACATAAAAATAATTTAGCTTATAAAATATTAATCCGCTAAAATCCAATATAGGCCAGGCTACTGCCCGCCTATATTATACTTACCCCAAAAAACGCTTAATAAGTTTCTAAAATATCTCTTAAAGCATAAAAACTATAACTAATATTACTGCAAGTTTAAACATATAAAGTTAAAAATATATTATTACTACTTAAACAATAAATTATAATAAAACTATAGCAATAAAACTTATATATACTTAGTATACTATATAAGGTCGAAATAAAATAAAGCATACTAGCTTCGCCCTCTTAAGCCCAAACTAAGACCTAATAAAAAAAAATAAAAAAAAAACAGCTAGCTTATATAATTCTACAAGCTAGAATTTACTAATATAATAAATTATAAAGTTTATTTAATATAGCTTTTATAAAACCCCCTAAACTTCTAAAAATTTTATAAAAATATAAAATATTTTATAAAAATATACGTTCTATTTTTAGCCCAAAAAAAATATTACAAAAAACGCTATTAAGCTATTTTAAAGCTTAATAAAAATATAAAAAATAAATTAAAAATAATATAGCTACTAGCTTTAATAATAGTATTAGCTACAATTTAATATAAAAAAACAGCTTAGCTATTTTACTAACAAAACTAAACAACAATATAACTTACTTTAAAAACATTTACCTAGGAAACAAAATTAAAAAACCCCGCGCTATTACCGCTAAAGCAATAAAATAAAGCCCCTTAAACAAAAGCCAAACCAAACAGCATTTTTTAAACAGACCCCGCGTACGCCTTCTCTTCCTTTATATAAACAAAGCCAAACTATAAGCTAAATTTACAAACAGTTAAAACAGCTCCTAAAAGCTAAAAAATAAACAGTAAAGTTGCTTTATAATACTATAGTTTAAAATAAACTATAACAAAATATCGGTTAAATTTTTTTTATATATATTTAATTATATTTAAACAAAACGGACTATAACCGAAGTTAAAAAACCGCTCCTAGTAATAAAAGTTAGTGTCCCTTGAAAAATACCCGCACGCTTGCTAAAACAGCTCCTTATCCTAAAACTGCAGCAAAGTTATTATAGAAAATTTTAAAAATACCTAAAAATCCTTTAAATATACTAAAGTAAGGCTAAATATTTAAACTACGTTTTAAAAATTAAAAAAAACTAAAAATCAACATAATTACCTACTATTATTAGTAAAAAAAAGAATAATTATCTTATAAGCCCCCGGAAAAATGTTTATATACATTTCTTTTTATTTTTTACTACTCTCTTTTTATATTTACTTATATACCTACTACCCTTTTTTTTAACTATTCAGTATATACTAGCGTTATAGCGTAAAAAAAAGATAAACAAAAACGTTTCCTTAGTTGTATACTTTAAAATATTATAATACCTTAACTAATACTAACTTAGCAGCTATCGGCCGTAAAAAAAAAAAAAAGTTTAACCTAATACTTTTGAACTAAAGCTATATAACAACAGCTAAAATATTAGACTAGCGTTATATAATAATAGCAAAAGCTAGAACTAGTGCTATATAACAATAGCGAAGGATTAAACAGATATACACACGCTTAAAAAAAAGCCTACAACCTCCCTACCGCTAAAAAAAGCACCTGTACCAGATCCCTAAAAAATAAAAAACACATAAAGCATAATAGTCCTAAAAAAAATAAATATAAAGTTATGACCTAACGTACCCTCGAAGCGAAAAAATGGCTTCTAAAGCTACTATATATATTTAAAACTATATATAATAAATAGCTTGCTATATTTTTATACCTTTTAAAAGGTTTAAGGCCTTATAACGCAGTATACCTATATAACGTTAAACATAATTAATCAATTAATTAATTAATTATTAGTATTTTTAATAAATATATACTTAGTATATTGCTATTTCTGTTTAATTATAAAGTTATTAATAATATAACAAAAGTATAAACGCTTAAAGCAAAAATAGATATAATAAAAAAAAAGTAGCTAGGCAACATCTATCTTTAAAGCTATTTTTAATAAATTTAATAATAAAAATAAGTTAATAATAATAAACAATATATAAATAATAATAACTAAATATTTAAAATAATAAATCTATTTAGTTCGTAATTAAATTAACTAAATTTAATAGATTTAGTTAAAATAAAGTATATATAAAAATATAATAGAGTTTAAAAATATAAACGGGTAATAGTAATTTAATATATAGCAATAATAATAGTAGCTAGTTAAGTTAATAATAATAACTGCTATAAATTAGTGCTTGTTAGTAAAAAAAAGGCCTATTTTTCTAAAATAACTAGTTATTTAAGTAAGAACTTTAAAAGCTTTTAAATTTAAATACTTTTATAAAATTATTTATTATATATATTATAACTACTACTAGATTGTAATATTAAAAATTATATAAGTTTAAGCTTATTAAAATTAAAACTTTAAGTACTATTTACTTTTTTATTGCTATAATAATAACTTAATATAAATACTTATGCTATAACTTTAAAATATACCTAAGTTTAACAACATTTTCTAAGTTTTTATACATTTTAATTAACGCTAGTTAATTTATACCTTGCTTCTTTAATTTAATTAAACTAAACTTTAAAATATATATATTTAATTAAATTATTAATATAATTATAATACTTTTTTATTATACTAATATACGTTATATACTATATTATATTATAATAAATAAATAGCTAATTAAATATATTAAGTTTAACTATAATTATTTATTATAGAAAATTTATTTTTAGTAAAAATATTTTTTAAAGTTTAATTTTTATATAATAATATAATATTTAATATAAATATATTATATAGCTACGTTAAATATATTTTTTAGTATAACAATATTAATTTTTAACTATACTTTTATATATTTATTTTATATTAAATTAAATTTATAAACAAGTAGTTAGTTTAAATATATATATTAAAAAAAAATATAACTCTTTAACTATTTAAACTTTAAAAAGTATACTATTATTAATATAAATTATTATTAATATAAGCTATTATAGCTAACTATTAACTATAGCTCAAATAGCTACTAATATTAAAAACTAAAAATATAAATATAGCTATATAAAATAATTTTTTTTTTTTTATTTAGCTTATATAAAAGCTTAAGTAATATATATAGTATAAAACTAGCTACCTTTATTTAAACTTTTAAATAGCTTTATATATATTTTTATTGTTTAGTTAATTTAACGCTTAATTAATACGCTATTTTAACTAGCTATTTCTATTTAACTTAAATTTAAAAAACAATAAATAAAATAAAAAATTAATAATTATAACTAAAAATTACTTACTTTATAAAAAGTAAAAAAATAAAGCAAAAAATAAAATCCTTTATATAAATATATAATAAACAAATTAAAATAATAAATATAACTATATTATTAAATTTTAAATTAATATTATTTTTTTTAACGTTTAATACGTTTTAATTTTAAATAGTAATATTTTATATAATTTTAATTTATATTATATACTTAGCTAGCATTTTGTTTTATATATTATTTAATTTTAGCAAAATTAAAAATATAGCTTATAAACTATTAGCTATATTAAATATTTTAACCTATTATAGTTTAAAATATAATTAGGCTAAAAAATAGCTAAAATAACTAGTTAATAAATAAAACATTATTAAAGTATTTATTATTATTAAGCAGGTTAAGCTTTAATAAATTAGCATATAATAAAAATAAAAAAATTTAGCAAAATATATTTTTTTTAAAAAAGTCCTAAATAATGTTTATATTTTTAAATAGTTTTATAAGCTTATAAAAGCTTACTATATAACTTTTTATTATATAACATACTTTTAAAATATAAATATTATAGTTATAACATAAATTTTTTTTATTTATTATTTTTATTTTTATTAAATAAATAATTAACTAAATAGCTATATTACTTTTTATTTTTTTTTTATAATATAAGCTAGTTTAAATATATTTTTAAAACTTTTATATACTAATATTACTTTGCTAAAAACTGCAATTACGCTATAAAAATAAACCTAAACCGCTTACGCTTTTTTAGTATAAATATTATAAACTTATTACTTTAGCGCTTTAAAATATATTATAAATAGTTATTTTATTTATATAGTTTTAACAACTATAAAAAATATAATAAACTATTTTTTAAACGTAGTATTTTAGCAAAATATTTATAGATTTAAATAGGCTACTAATTTATAAAATATTTTTTTTTATTATTAGCTATTTAACCTACTTTTTTTAAGCTCCAAGCTTAAATATAAATATAAATAAAAAAATTTATATTAATAGTTATATCGGTTATAAACTTTTTTTATTTTTATTTATAAAATACTTTTTTATAAACTTTTTAAATAATTTATATAATTAATTAATATAAGTAGTTTTTAGTTTAATTTAGTTAATAAAAAAGCTTAATTTTTTATATATTTTAAAAACGCTATTTATACTTTATAAATATAACTACGTAAACAAATAAAAAATTATAAACTAATATATATATATTATTATTATTAATGGAGCATTAATTAAATACTAATAATAAAATTTATTAATTTTTAATTAAATATAATAAAAAGCTAGATAATAATTTTGCTATTTATTTTATATATTTATTTTATATATTTATTTTATTAGTTTATTTATATTTTAAAAATATAAAAATTAAAATTATATAATAAAAAGAAATAGTATTATTATTATTTTTAAAATTTATTGTTATACTAAAAAATAATTAATTAGTTAAAGTACTAGAAATTTTTTAGTAAAACTACTAATTTATTTCTACTATTAACTAAAATTAAATAAATTACTTTTTATAAAGCTTTAATAATTATTATTTATAAATTGTACTTTTATTTTATTAATATAGGACAATTTATTTTTTGCTAAGCTTTAGTAATTAATATTTTTAGACTGCGTTTTTGCTCCGTTGATATAAAATAATTTACCTTTTGTTAGGCTTTAATTATTACTATTTTTAAACAGCAAATTTTTTAAAACAGCAGTAAAATCTATATAAAAAATAAAGCTAAACAATTTAGCTTTATAAGCTTTATATTTTTTTATAATTTATTACTATTTTTTATTTTAAAAAAGTTGGCTTGCTATTTTTTAAATATAAGTTAAAAGCTTATAATATAAATTTTTAGCAAAAAGTTTAAAGTAAAAATCTTAATAGTAATTATGCTCGGTATAATTTATATAAACTATTTATAAGCAATTTTTTTTTTTATAACTTAGGCTAAAATATAAATAATATTTTAGCTTAATATTATTAAAATATTTTATTTTTATATATTTAGTTTTATTATAGTAGTAGTATTTTATAAATATATAATTAATAGAAAAGTAGTTTATTTATTTATAGTGCTAATAAATAGTATAAAAACAATTTTTTAAAATATATCTAACTTTTTAATAAGTTTAGCAAGTTTTAGTATTTTTTTTGCAATTTTTAGCAATATAGCTAACCTTTTTATAGTTTTTATATTTTTTAATATTTATT
>JADKYC010000383.1:0-11170 GCA_019843955.1 Xylaria sp. 218_066 | reverse complement strand
AAATTAATTAATTAAAAAAAAACCCTTTTTAAATAAATAAAAAAATATAATAAAACGTTTAAAAAACTAAAAAAAGTATTAATTTTAATGCGAATATTATACTATTATAATTATAACTTATTTATTTAAATAAAAACGGATATATTAAATAATATAATTATTAATATAATAATATAACTATATAATAATAATAAATAATATTTTATAGCTTATTTTTTTAAAATATTAATAAAATATAAACTAAATTATAAAATATTTAATAAAAAAATATTTATAATAGTTTTAGCTTTTAAAAAATAATATTTAAAGTTAATTAGTTATTATTATAAAAAGCTATTTTTTATTATTATAAATTATAAAGCTTTAAAATATTTTAGTAAAAAGTAATATTTTAATTTATAATAAATAAATTAAGCAATATTATTTTTAAAAGATAACTTTTTAATTATATATTATTTAAGCAAAAAAAATATAATTATTAATATTTTATTTCGAAAATAAAAAAATATAGTTATTTAAAAAAAAAATAATAAATTTAGCGTTATATAATAATATTTTAGCTAGCAAGTAGCAATATAATATCTATATAAGTAATATAAGCTAATATTATAGTTTTAATAATAATAGTTTAAAAGTTTTATATAAAATTAAAAACTTTAATAAATTTATAAATTATAAATAAAACATTAGTAAAAAACTATATAAATTTTAATATAAAGATTTATTAATAAAAAGTTTATATTTAAAAAAAAAAGTTTTAACTTTTAAAAAAAAATTAATAGTTTTATTATATACTATAAAAAATTAATTATATTTAACTTTTTTTATTTTTAAACATATTTAATCTCAAAAATATATTTTTATATATTAATTATATATTTTTAAAAAATTAAAACTAAAAAGTTAGTTGCTAAAAAGTATTAGTAGTTAAAGCTAAATAATAATTATAATACTTATATAGCTAATTATATAAAATATTAGCTAACAAAAGTTTTTAAAAATAAAATATTAAAAAAGTTTATACTTTTATTAATATTAAATAAAATATAGTAATATCTAGTTATAAACTTTAAATAAATATTTAAAAATAAATATAAATATAATAATATACTTATAATAATAAATTAAATTAATAAATAAATATAAATAATCCTTTATACTATAGAAGTAATAGCTATAAATATAGCTTATATATATTATAAAAGCTAATTTTATATTTTTAAAGTATTAGTTATTATAATATTAAATAAAAGCTTTAAATTTATATCTATTTTTATAAATAAATTATATAAACTAATAAATATTATATATATGCTAACTTTTATAAGCTATTATAAAATAATAAGCTAAGCTAAAATTATAAACAAATATTTTAATTAAAAGCTTAAGCTATATATTAACTATTATTAAAATAACTAGTTAAAATATATTTTTATAATAAATTATATATAAATAGTTTTATTATATAAATTTATTAGTTTAGTATTATATAAAATTAAAATAGGTTTTTTTATATTATTTTATTTTAATTAAAAAAATAAAACAGCAAAAAATAAATTAAAAAAATACTTATATATAAAATAGTATTATAAAAAATATATATAAAATAAAGTATAAAAAATTATAAAATATAAAAATATAATAAAAATATATTTATTATAAATATAAAACTATATAATATAATAAACTAATAAAAAGTATTAAAATCTAAATTTTAATATAAAAAACTATATTTTTATTTTTTAAAAAAAACAATTATAAAAAACTAATTAACCGTTTAATAAACTAAACTATTTTATAATATAATAAAAGTTTAAAATTAAAAAGTATAATAAAAATATTTTTATATTTAAAGTTTTACTATTTTAAAAAGTAATTAATAAATATTATATAAATAGACTATAAAAATATTTAAATAACTTATTGCTAAAATAAGCAATAAAAAATTTTAAAAAAAAAAATAATAAAGCTAAATAGCAAAAAAAAAAGTTATTATTAAAAAAGTATATATATTTGAATTTATTATTATAAGCTATAATATTAAATAAATTAAAAAAGTTAAAAAGTAAATAATAAGTAATATTCGGTAGAAAACTTTAAAAATAGTACTAAAGCTTTAAAAAGTTTTTATATAAATAACTTAAATATAGTAAAATTGCTAATATAATTAAATATATAAATAGTAGCTATAAAAAAAATAAATTTAATAAGCTATATTTTAATAATAATAAGCTTATAGCTTATAATAAAAAATAAATAAAAAAAACGCTAAGCTTAAATATAAATAATAATAATAAAAAATTTTTATAATAAATTATAAAAAAGTTAGGTTAATAATTTAATAAAACAAAAGCTTTATAATTAATTTTATTAGCAAAAACCCGAAGTAATTTTTTTTTTTACTAAAAAGCATTTAAAAACTATAGTTTAACTTACGGACAAATTTTTATTCTTTTAAAAAAGAAGTAGTTATAAATAGCTAATAGCTACTACTAGTTATATACGTTTTCTAAGCTATACTAGCTATAGCAGCAGCTACTATAGCTATGGTTAAGTATATATAAAGAAAAACAGCAGAATTTGCTCCGCAGATCCTGCTCCCTTTTATTTTAGTTCTTTATTTATAAATTCTATATAATATAGCACGTATTGTTAAAGCCTTGCCTTCTATAAGTGTGAAGTATTATATATAGCTAAATATAAAATGTTTTTGTTTAGTTTTTAAATATTAAAAGTATATTTTAACTAGTTTTTTATTTAAGCTTAAATATTTTTAATAAAGTTTAAATTAAAGCTTTTATATAGCTAATTTAAAATTTTTATATTAAGCTAGCGAAATATATTTTAAATATAGTTTATAGTATATAATTCAACGCTATTATATTAAAATATAGCTTTATAGCTTAGCTTTTTTTAAAAATATTTTATTTTTAATAATATTTGTTTATTATATCTAAACTAGTTAATACTATTTTTGCTATATAGCTAAATATTGTAGGGCCCTTTATATATATTTTAAATTTAGCTTTAAAATATTTATGTGTTAAAGTTTTATTTGCGGAATAGTTCAAAAGTTATTAGGTTTTTATAATAATAAATAATTAATTACTGCTTATAAACGGGCTTTATAGTAACGTACGTTTTATTTAAAAATATTAGACTATATTTTATTTAAACTTTAAACGTTAGCTATTTTCGAAAATAGTTAGCAGCAAACTTAGTATACGTACAATAGTTTTTATTAGTTAAATTGAGCTTTATAAAGTTTTATTTTTAGCGGTTAAAGCTTAAGTTAGTTATAATATAACTAATTAAAATTAGCTAAAAGTTGTTATTTTTAGTATAAATAACTATAAGTTTTTTTAAAACATTTTATAGTAATAATTGTTAATATAAAAAAACTATAATAACGTATATTTTTAAATATTTATTAATAATTTAAGCTTTTTATAACTTTTTTTTTAAATATAAATAATTTATAAAGTATTATTTAAACTTAGCTATATAAAAAGCTTATATAATTTATTAAGTTATAATAAATTAAATCTAAAAAATATTTTTTTTAAGATATATATTTTATAGCGTTTGTTTTATATAAAGTTTTTATTTAAAAATTATATAGCTTTTAGCTTTTAGTTTTTATATTAAATAAACTTTTTTAAAAATTTTAATAGCTAGCGAAGCTTTATTTAATAAAGCTATAATAGTTAACAAAATAGCTTTTATATATATAGGTTATAGTTTTATAAATAGTTAAATATATTAAAGTATTAAAGTTTATTCTTGTAATTATTTTTAAAGCGCTATAAAAATATTTAATTAATAGCATTTTTTATATTTATAGCTTTAAAAAATACTAAATTTTAAGCTATAGAACTAAAAATATGCTTTAAAATTGCTTTAAAAATTGCAAGTATAATAGTTAGCAGTAGAATTTTTAAAATAGCTTTAATTCTATGGTAGCAAACTACGTACGATATATTGCCCTATATAAATTAGGTAAGAGGCTATATAGTAACTAGTTTAGGTAAAAAATCTACTAGCGTGGCGCTAAAGAATTATCATCCTTCATACCTGTAGGATTCTCCCCCACCCAATCCACAGATAAAGCTTAAGGCTTCGAATTAGTGATGCGACATCGATAAGATAAAAGAACTGGGCGATTTAGCTATAAGTTAATTCGTGGATAAGCCTACGTAAGTGTCAACGGCGTTGCTAATGCCTATGTGAGACAGTCGCAGCTCCGATGGTATCTGCGGGGAAACGCGACAGAACATCACGCTTGGTATTTTGTCGTGGTCATTCTCAACGGAAAATCTTCTCATACAGAATAGTTTGCCCTCAAAATACTAAATATTCCACAGATTTACTGAGTGTTGAATGGCTGACTGGGGTATTTACTGAGATAGATGGAGTCATAGAGTTCGGGTAGACCGTGAACTATCTCAACTAGACGTAGAAACTTCTTGTTTTGTCTCATCTTCTCTCATTTATATTCATAAATGGATGTATGGGTGTATGGGTTGGCACGATGCCTTAGATTTACTAATGCTGCTTTGTGAGACGAGATGATTTAATTCGGTCAGATTTATGAATATGTCGCATTGTCCCATGTTATTATTTTCTCTACAACTTCTCAACAACGCCGTCTTGAATTTTGACACGATGACATAGCGATTCATCCCGGGTCATATCGGTCGCGTTTCGAGTCCCGTTTCGAAACTATCACTTGCGTTATCAACAAACAAGATTTGATATTCATACAAACTGATTATGGAGACTTTAGACCATGTCATAGCGAATTTACTGATTACAAGCTTCCTCTCACTAGCGAGTTTGCGTAACCTACCAGACATAAGCGTAGCAGTTCACATATGACGAGCCTGTGATCGGGAGCAAAATCAGCCCAATACGGTCATTTTCCCATGAGTTCATCGATGCGAGAATATAACCAGTCTTATAACTTGTTGATTGGTCGTAGCTGTCCGTTCCTAAAATTAACCACGAACTGAACCGCCGTACGCATTATTGCTTGTGGCCAACGAGGGCTCTCAGGACCGTCCGATTCCCTCCCCGCGAACTGCCGAAGGCCACCTGATGGTACCAAATGTAAAAGCGGCCGAACAGAAAACACGAAACAAGGCCATCGCCAGTGGCAGGCGCACGACTGATTGGGTGCGGGTAAAGAACCCCAGGTTTCCCAACCTGCTGGACCCGAAACACCCTGCAGCGTGGCCACGTAAGCAAAGACTCGCCCCTTCATTCTATTCTGTATAAATTACTGCGAAGATTACATTACGTTACCCGGCTACTTTTGTCACCATCTGGATAAAAATGCCGCCGACCCATTGTCCTGCTCTGGCCGCCAAGACCACCATCGTATAACACCACTCTGTTGAATGAGCGTCTAATGTCAGCCCCTCCGGGGGTTTGTTCCGTTCCGAAAGGATGTGGCCTCCTGTGACGATCACTAGTCTTCGGCAGTACTGGGATCTAAAGAAGACATAAGAACCGCCTGGTCAACTTGGGATTCATGCTTTGCTTAGCGGTAGAGACACCACCCAGCAGTGCCTTACAATGTCGGGCTTCACGATGTTCTGCCTTCACCTGCTCCTATTTGCTGCGGCTGTCTATGGCGATGCAGTCTCTGATCTTTGGGATAAAGGGAAGCCGGCGCTAGATGCACAACTGGCTAAATCTAAGGCCTGCACCAAAGACAAACTGCTCGTCCGACGAGAGTGGTGAGTTGATACGTCGAGTATCATTGATAGTCGGATACTCAACGATTACAGGGGCGACCTAAGTGCCGATGATAGAAAAGCTTACATTAAGGCTGTTTTATGCGTCACCACCAGCCCGTCGAAGCTAGACCCCGTGAAGGTTCCTGGTGCTAAAACTCGCTATGATGACTTCGTTGCGGTCCACATCAACCAGACCATGTCTATTCATGGCACCGTTCGTCATGCCAAGTCTCGAACATGGGATGATTTTGATTTCTGATATTAACTAGGGCAACTTCCTATCATGGCATCGTTATTTCACTTGGGCGTATGAGCAGGTGCTTCGCAATGAGTGTGGGTATACCGGTACGCAGCCAGTAAGTGGAAATCATCCGTTTATGATGGAATGAGGCGCCAAAGCTGAATGTTTTAGTACTGGGACTGGGGGAGATGGGCGGCCAACCCTGAGACCTCGCCCATATTCGACGGCAGCGACACCAGCATGAGTGGGAATGGCGAGAAGATTACGCACCAGTCATTCATGGCTCCCGCGGGCAATGGAGGAGGATGTATTACGTCGGGTCCATTCAAGAAGTCTGCACCTGCTCCCGATTTTGGCTTTACTGGCTGGTACTAATATGTCGTAGTATGACGGTGAATCTTGGGTGAGAAAAGAAAGCGTAAGACTATTTGATATTTCGAGACACTAATGATGATTATCTACCTAGTCCTATCAGCCCGGCTATCTCGCCTGCACCGCCAGCGAACCCGCGAAGCGATGGGTTTGGCCACAATCCCCGATGTCTGCGTCGAGACATCTCGAACTACCTCTCCTCGCGATACACGCGCACACAGGATGTTGTGACCCTGATAAACAACAGCAAGACCATCGCAGCGTTCCAGAATACTATGCAAGCCGCGGGGGTCACGATGGGCGTCCATGCAGGCGGCCATTTCACGATCGCCGGCGATCCAGCCGGGGACTTCTATGTCTCCCCGGGTGACCCGGCTTTCTGTACGTGAATTTGACCTACTGATTTTGGATTCCGTGCATTCTGCAACGGGAGTCAGGGTAATTTGTTGCTAACTTAGCTTATCTAGACTTGCATCACGCAATGATAGATCGAGCTTGGACAATATGGCAGGCACAAGATCTTCAAAACCGCCTACAAGTCATAGCAGTAAGCCCCTTTGAAACCTACCCGTAGAACCAAGTACCTAATTGCTGTCTAGGGCGGAAGGACTATGATGGGCTTTGGGGGAGCAGCAGCAACCCTAACTGACGAGGTGAATCTGTACTCGGTCGCAGCTAAGGCGTGGAAGATTAGCGACCTTGTCAGTATCACGGACGGACCTTTCTGCTACACATACGCCTAGGAGCTTGTAGTTAGCATACTTGTTGCTTCTCGTCATAGATGAAGTGCCCCGTCAGCACGCAGATTTACTAGGTGAGCGATGTCGCAATGGATGGGTAGTCAAGAATAGACATTTCGTATTAGAAGGTCGTTCTAACTATTGTATCGGGGTATACTGAGCAACGGCGACTGCTGCGCTGTCTAATTCAATGCCTGCATAACTACTTTGCACATTTCTATGCATTTCTCGTCCTCTAATCGCTGTGCTATCAACTGGAGACTGATCGGCATCCCATGGACAGCTTCTGCGTTGTCTGCTAAGAGTTAGCGAATTCAGCCCAATCGAAGAAGTCAGCTCAATGGATGCCCTACATTCGCTTCGAATCACCTGATCTAGGTCGGACAAAGCCGGAGGCGCATCATCTTGTGGTACATCGACGGCGCAGTCTACTATTAGGCCAGTTGGGAACGACATGGAGGAATAATCCAGTACGTTAAAGACGCCAGTGTAACCGACTTAACACACATTCCTGTCAGCCGACTCTCTTCTGCAAAAACAACTATGTTAATAAACATGGTTTGAAGGGGTTTGCACTGACCGTGTTTAAACATCCCATTCTCAACACTACTGAACGGGGTGACGGGAGCTAGGATAGCGTCAATACCCGCATTCTTCCACCGGTCAAGATACCGTTTCTGGAAAGCTAGACGTTCGAGATTCAGCTGCCAGTATTCGAGACCATTCAGCTCGCGGGCGTCCCCGTAAGCGGCCATCTCTGGCCTCAATGGCTCGTCGGTCCTCGTGAGCTCTAGCAGAACAGACTTGCCGCCGTCGGCCACGAACATGCGGCCCAAAAGCAGCAAACCCTCCGCCTGATCCTCCGGCGACCAGTTGATAACTTCATGACCTGCGGCCCTCAGCTTCTCGACAGTGTCCCGCAATGCTCTCGTCACGGGAGGTGTCGGCAGGACGACGCCGTCGTGCCACATAACCGCGACTGTCAGTCTAGGGGGCAGGGTGACGGCGCGCCAGGGCATGGGTACGCAGCGCGGATCGCAGTGCCAGGGCTCGGAATCGATCACCGTCTTGCAGTAGTACTCGAGATCGGCCAGGGTGCGGGTGAGCGCGCCGTTGACCGACTGCACGGCCTCTTGGCCGGGTAAGCCCGAGCGACAACCCAGCGTAGGGAAGCGGCCGAACGAAGGCCGGAGGGCAAAGTTGCCGGTGCAGGCGGCCGGGATGCGCAACGAGCCTCCTATGTCGGTCCCGACGCCCAACGGGCTGCCCTTGAACGTGAGCAGCGCTGACTCGCCTCCCGAGCTGCCGCCGCTCGTGAGCCGTCGGTTGAGCGGGTTCACGGTCCTGCCGAACGTGTTGTTCACCGTCTCAGCGATCATCATGGCCGTCGGCACGTTGGTCTTCACGTAAGGAACCGCCCCGGCTCCGATCAGGATACTGACGAGCTCGGAATCGTACTGTGCGGGATCTCCTATGTGCGACGTGAACCCGACCGTCGCGTCCAGGCCACGCAGATTGAAGTTGTCCTTCAGCGAGATCGGCAGTCCGTGAAAGGGTCCAACTGGCCCCATTCCCAGGGCTAAACGCCTATCCAGGGCCCTCGCGGTCTCGATGGCCCGGTCGAAGCATGTCTCGGAAAGGCAATTAAGCTGGGGATGCATGTTAGTTTTTTCTTCTACCCTCGGAGTATAAATGAGTTGGGCCGGCTGGGGCCTCGGGATTCCATTACCAGCTGATGCGCTGCGGCTGCCCGCTTGCAAAAGGCCCGCGTCACCGTCTCCGATTTGAGATCACCACTCGCAAGTCTCGGGAGCAATTCCAGCGCCGTGCACTCCGTGATATTGAGCTCCTCCTGCGTGAACCATCCCGAGCTTGCCGGGAACCCGGTGACGTCGTCCTGGCTCTTGGGAGGAAGCAGATGGCTGGGGATGCGCCAATCCTCAGGGATCGAGTCTAGTAGATCTTGGCGCTTTTTGGCGGCGAGCGCCTCCCAGATTCCTCCCATTTTCTTCCCGCTTTACGAGAATTGCAGCAAGAGGATTCTATTTGGTCGACTTTATGAGGGTGAAGCTATTCTTATTATTAAATTTTTTTTTTTTTTTTTTTTAAAAAAAAACGATTTTAAAAAGGATATATATATGAGTACGAATGGTTATAGGAGGATAAAAAGAACCGGTACGAAGGGAGCCATATGACGATACCCAGCTCAGCAATATCCGCCGGCCTAATTCCCCGCAAGGATTTATATGCGCCCAAGGCCTCACTTAGAGACAATTCCCCCCCGCCGGGATCGGGGGCTTTTGGGTGTTATTTGCTACTGGGCATTGCAGGTCCCCGTTTCTCGTACGATATCTCAACGTATATGTCATAGTTGCGGAGCTGAGTGGTAGATCTTGTGATGTCTCAGTTTTCGGGATCTATGGCCGCGCTCATCTGTTGGTTGGAAGACCCTGCAGGGCGAGCTACTGCTTCTGGCTGCAGAACGATGTCTGCCTCTTACACGTGTCTACACGAATGTGTCTATTGAACTATCACGGCTTGAGGTTAGTATCTGCTTACTTTTGGAAGCTAAAACGACTTAGCTTGATATATCATACAGCTTCTTAGAGATATTCATTCTATTAGTATTCTGTTACATCGTAACATGATACATCGTTTAAGTTACAGGGCTGAGTTATTGCGACACCGGCACCAAAACTGATTTATCGTATATAAAAATGCCACATATAGGTTTTGTGTGACTGATAACAACGCCCCTATCTGCTTTGGCCACACTATTCACGATATGATGATGATGATGATGATGATGATGATGATGATGATGATGATGATGGAAGCCGACATATCGTCCTGTCGGTATCTTCTTTGACTTTCCAACATTGTATCTTCTACCTGTTTAATGTCACCGAAGCGAAACCTAGGTAGGCGAGGAGGTAGATACCAACCCCTCACTGTTCCTTGGTCGCCGGGAAAAGATATGCCAAGAGATAACTATCGATCAAGCTAGTCCCATTAGACTTAAACCAACCCCACAAGCCGAAGACCCCAGTCGAGCTCGAGGTTGAACTTTGAGTTCTTATCGCCACTAGATAGTCCAGTAACAACGAAGGGGGTATATAGCTCGTGGGAAAACGCTCAGCACAGCCACGCTATAGATAGGTGTCTTGGATATGCAACCCGGCGGAGGATTAAGTTGGGATTCGCTGTGACTAGACTTGTATAATAGGAGAGACGAGGCAGCATCGTAATGGGTAGAAGTGGTCGTATCAAGGCGACAAAAGCCCGGCGATGAGAGAGTCGAGGAAGCAATAACGAGGACCAACAGGTAATTTTAAAAGCAAGAGGTGGGCATTTTTATATGATGCGCTCAGGCAAGACAGGGAACTTAAAACAAACAGGAGAAGAAGTCAACGAAAGTTGGAATACTAGTAGTATTTGCCAAAACGAGAAGAAGGCCAAAGGCCATGGCTGGAAGACAGGGCCGAAGACGGCGCTATACCCGATTAAATCCTACTATTAACAACTCTGGGATACCAAATTCGGCGCCGCGCTGATGCAGCCAAGACAGGTCACTTTCTCCGGCATGAAGAATTCGTACTCCGGCAGGAAACTAGCCTTTTTAGGTGCGCTGCCAATTAACATTATCGCTGTTTCGATTTATACCTAATTTGTATAAAACTGGCAACAGAACTTATAGAATAGTAGGAAGCTTAAAAAATAAACGGTCTAGCTTTAGCACGGTTGGGCAATTAGCCTACCTATTTTTGCTACTTTTTTTAGCTATTTTTACTACTTATTAAACTATATATATAATATTGCTTTATTTATTATATAAATTAAATATAAATTAAAATAAAAATATATAATTTATTTAATATATTTATTAATAATTATTATTGTTTTAAATATTTATATATTAAATAAATAGTTTTTTTTTTATAATAATTAAAATATATTATAAGCTTTTAAATATATATAATAATAAAAAAATAGTTTAAATTTTTATAATAAATAAATAAAAAAGCTTTAAATTAACTAATTAATAAGCTAAATTTAATAAAACTAGTATATTAACT
>JADKYC010000382.1:0-11230 GCA_019843955.1 Xylaria sp. 218_066 | reverse complement strand
ATATTAATAATAAAAAAATATATAAACATTTATAAATAATATAAAATAAAAACAAATAAGTTTTTTGCTATAAAAAAATTTAGTTTTAAAAAAATAGTATTATATATTAGCTTATAATTATTTATAAGCTAAATGTTATATTAGTTTAACAAATAAAAGCTATTATTATTAACGTTTATAAAAAACGTTAAAATATAAATAAAATTTATAAAATAGTTAATAAAATTATAATATTATAACTTATAATATTAATATTAAAATTATAGCTATAAAAAGTATTTTTTATGCTAGTTAAGTTTTATTAAAATTTTATAATAGTTACGGTGCAGTGGCTAGTGGGTGGGTCTGGGTACCCTACCAAGTCCTAGCAAGTCCTGCAGGCCGGCTCCATATAAGCCCACTTAGGATACCAAGCTTCCACCTTGGTTATTCTGCATCCCTTTTGCGGGGTTGGCTCAACTGTGTAAGTGGGGCAATTGAATACCAACTGTCACAATAATAGCTTTATTTAGCTTGCTAATAAATATAACGCTACTACTATTAATAATAAAAATATTTTTATTATTACTATTATATTTAAAACTTTTTATACTTTTATAATATTATATATATAATATTAAATATATTATATAATATTAAAAAAAGCTTTAAAGCTATTATTTTAAATAATAATATATTAAAGTTAAATATAGTTATAATATTAAATAAAGCTATAATAATAAATATTATGTATATTTTAAGCTTTATATAGCTATTTTAAGTTATTTTAATATATATTTTTATTTATTTTTTTTAACTAAATATATTTATTATATAAAACATTTATAATTTTGTTAAAGTAAAAATCTTTAGTTATAACAATATTGCTATTTTAAAATAATGCTAAGTATATAGTAAGTTATAAGCCCCTGCTTTAATCCTTACTTAATTTATATAGGAGGTAGAGCTAACCTAGATAAGTGGCGTAAAGGGTGGCATATCTAGCCAAAAAGGGTGGCAGAAGTAGGTGGGCTAATGTTCATTGCTGATCTAGTTAGGGCTCGAGGTTCCGATATATCCGCGGCTCTATCTCTTTCTCCACAAGACTTACCTTCAAATATCAGGCCGTCTGTGCTTGACCGCAGGCAACCAATCCAGATCTGGCTCATTTTCATTTGGTTGAAGCGGGCTTGTTGAACCTGCAAGCTGGCTACAATTGGAAGAATGCGACTTTGTAAGCACCAGATAGTATTTTGCGCGATTATGCAGATTCCAGTGCTGATGTAGCATGGTGTATGATCAACGCTTTTTGCGCCGAACCCCTTGAACGGTGTTCGAGAAAGCTAGTAACATGGAAGCTATTTTCACCTGGGCAGAAATTACTTCTAACAGAGGACCCACGACGCATGAATAACTGGAGCAGCTCGATGCTGAATCCTGGTGTTACGCTAGATAAAATTTTCTCGCCTTCGGGCGTAAGCCTGCTGTGTAGAATTTACTGAGTCTTCCCCTCCCATTTCAGGTGTAATACAACCCTACTCTGCAGGCTCATCAGCGTCAATGCATGTTTTAGGCCGATTCCCGAGCCGATTGCGAATGTAACTGGCCTGATTAACAGTAGGGTGTAGCACGGTGGCTGAGGTAGGTGTATGGCTATTTTGCGAGAGCTTTTGCCCACATGGTCTGCAGTACCTGGCGCCTGAAATGATAGACATAAACCTCCCAAATCTGTCGTGGAAACAATGTATACGGCAGGTACTCTTATGTGAACGAACGTATTAGGTGTCTAATGATACCGGAGGAACATTTTCATGCCGGCCTCTCTTGACATTATGGACTGGAGTATTAATATAATTTCCTTCTTTATAACCGGGTTTTGGTAATTAAAAACGACTGCGTATTCTTTCGTAACAAGAAGTACCTTAAGGCAGCCCACTATATGACAAACCTATGATGCCTGCTGTAAATGGCTGAGAAGTGGCACTGTGATATACCGCCTTTGAGTGTTAGTCACTTTCTTCATTTTAAAGAGAAGAACGACTGTCGGAGAAATAAAATGGAAATATAGTCTCAAGTTTGATAAGTACCTTTGGCAAAATGACCTATAGCCTTCCTAGTCCCTTGGTCTATTTATATCCGGCTTTCGAAGGGCCGGCGATACGAAAGGTCACGAATCCCGCTGTTCTAAATAACTGCAAAAGAAAAATTGAACATATCCTAAATATGAAAGACACTCAAGTTGCCTGTCAATAACCTAGTATATACCCAGAATATATGAGAATAATCTATGTACATAAATTCCAAGTGATAAAAGAGTGACTGTTGTGTGTAAATCCGCCAACCTTCCTCCGTCATGTGTGCCATGTCTCACGAGCCTGTTATAATACAACTCGTGTATTTACACATAATACTGCGCAGACATCTAGCAATTGTTGCTATCGCAGTGACCGCCAATGAAGCGGAACGACTGAGCATCTTGATACTGGGAAATGTCCCAGCATTGAGTGTTGGTAGGTAACGTCGTGCAAGCGTCCTGGCAAGGACAGTTCCCACTGGGAGAGACAACTAGGGAGTAGTCGCCGGTGCCGACATCGCCGCCATGGAAGAGAATCGATTGACGGCCATTCTGGCCAAGGCAGCCGGGGTTCGACACTTGCACGGACTGGCCGCAGTTCTGAGAGCAGTCTGTGTCATCACAGAACATGGCCCAGAAGTCGGATTGGGCGGAGTGAACGACGGTGTTGTTTGTGGGCGAAGCAGCTGCTAAAGGGCTAGCGGCGGCCGCGATGAAAAGTGCGAGGGTCTTAGTCGTGAACATTTTGGTAGAATTGTTCCTTTGTAGGCCTATTGAAGAATAAATTTAAAGATGTTATGGGATGTCGGTAAGTCGAGGTTTCGATTGCTGCTATCTGATTGTGAGAATGATGAAGTCGATGGAAATGATCAAGGTTGCTGCACAAGTTTAGGAGTTTATATATTCAAGATTGTGCAACATATCTCTTGAGAACCTCTCTCTGTCGAGTAGAGATCGTCATCTTCGCATATCCAGGGCATATGCAGCATCAGAACCATTAGCCAAGAATAGATCGTGTCCAAGGAGCCCTCTGGCGATGATAGATGCACATCTCATCATGGCGGGTAGCACGAAAGACAGGCCGGCCAGCTCAGAGATCGACGATCAGGTGGACTGAAAGCGCCGTAAGAATCGACATCATTGAAGGAAGAAGTGTCCAAGTGTCTCCGCGGTGGTTCTATGATTAGACGACGCGAGGCTGGGGGAGATCGTGTCTCAAAGGCTGCGAGTCCTTGTCAAGTATAACGTGTACCCAACAAGTATATGTAAGTATCGAAATCTTTAGTCATATGCATCCTGCTTCGCGAAGTGTTAAACTTAATAATAAAACGGGAGCCGGGGATCCCGTGGATCCCGATTCCTGTAGCTTATTTCTTATCATATATTGTAAGTAAGTTGGTTGATTCCCAAAGAAACGCCTAACTCGAATTGTAATAAGTGATTAAGCGGAATGTGTATTTATTATTAATATTATGGTTCTAATTTATATGGCTTGTTTTCTGTCTTCAACTAGGCTGGCGAAGGGTTTACATAAAATAGGCAGTCAAAAATATTATTTTCTAGCTTGCACAACTTTTATTATGATCAGACTTTACATCGCGATGACAAAGTCAATATCGCATTCGTTGTCTGGAGGGTTTAAGGCGATACATTGACCTGCCTGAAACTCGTGCGTAGCCGCTCTTCTGAATCAACCCAATATCGCAAATTACTGAATAATTGATCTGACTGCATAATGTGGCTCAGCTAACCGGTCTCAACATTTTCTCTCTGCGTTGCATTGTGGCGGTTTGTGCGTAAGAGACTTACCGGGCATGCGGTCCGATTACGGTACTCCCTTGGTGGCTTTCTATTGGGCCTCTTGGCCCCAAATTTCTTTATTTTATGCTCTCACATGAAGGAGGGAATGTGATTTGCTAGATGGGTTTGACATGCTAGCACCCCCAAAGGAGGCGTGTAATGCAATCCCTAAACCCAGGCGATATGCGACACTTTCTCGATCTGGAAATGAACCGCTGATCAGGAGAGCCTTGCCAGATAGGCTCTCGCATCCGAGCTCGCATAAAAGTGCTGTAGACGTAAGCTTATTTACGTCACGCTGCATGCAACTACGAACCGGTCAAATCCTGGCTCAAGTTTGAAATTAAAACAAAGGAATCCTCTTCTATGCATCTCTGCGGCTAGGTAAGCATAACTGATAGGCGGAAGAGACTTTATTTGTAGTGCCCCAATCGCGGTCCTACCCAAACCGGCATTTCTATACCAAACGTTCACCAAAATGCTTCATGTCTAAACACTCATTTTCTCGTTTCATTGGGCCTATTATTCTTAACAGAGTTTTGTTTTTTAGGTTGGTTTTACGCGTGAGATTTATGCAATATAATATGCATGCAAATATAAAGTTATTGTTAGGGTTTCTCTTTATTGTAAGTATCAGTTTGTTTTTCATCAATATCGGAAGTCGAAGGTATATCTTTGTACTGTTGAGTTATCTCGATAGGTTATCAGCTGACAAGGCATCGAGTAAAGTATTCTTCGTTGATAGGATACCTTCGCGTAAGATGCTGGAAAGATCCAACATCCCGATTCTTCCAACCCGAGCGAGCACACGCTCCAAACTACTCGACGTATCGGATACAAGAAGCCGAAGCATATGCCGACTCGGTAGCGAATGCGCAGCAGCTGAAGGGCGGTGGTAGACGCAACCCCCCTGATCTATGTATTGGCGTTTCTTCAGTAGAAAGGAAGGGTATATCATACCTGAAGTCAACTCTGGGATCACTTCAACATGGCCTAAGCGCAGGAGAGCGCGCTCGCCTCTATTTCATTGTGCTCCTAGCGCATACAAATCAAGAAGATCATATAGCCTACGGGCAGCCATGGCTCGCCAACCTAGCTGATCAACTTCCCTCTTATAGCGATAACGCCGAACGATTAGCGCTAGCCAATATAATGGAATCTAATCAAACCCATGGAACTAAAGCCAAGTTTGACTACTCAATCGTTATGGAAGAGTGCGAGAAAACGGGTGCGTCGGAGATCTTGATGATCGAGGATGACGTGGTATTTATGGACGGTTGGTGGCCCCGTGTCGAAGAGGCATTAGCCATGGCCACCCACAAGACTTGGCAATTAGGACACAAAGACTGTAAGGTCATGATTAGCATTTCTTGGTGTATCCACGGAGTCAGGAGATGTCTGATCTGGAGCAGCGTGGCTAATTGAAGATACAGTCTTATATCTACGACTTTTTTACTACGAGGGTCTTCTTGGGTGGAATTCGGAGTCCTGGCCGATATATCTAGTCTCATCGCTTGTCACCGTGACTGGTGTTCTAGGTTTCTTGCTTACTATCCGACGATATATTCATAAATCACGACTATATCTCACCGGCTCCGTGATGTTCCTCACCACGTTCGTTTTTGTCCCTTGTGGGATCATCCTATACTTTGCCGCGGGTGCTAATTGCGTCCTTCCACGACCTCCTGGCGTGCACCTTATGCCGGAGAATGCATGCTGCGGACAGGGACTTGTGTTCCAACGCTCGAAAGTCACGGATGATCTGCTGCCCCTGTTCTACAATGATAGGTGGTCGGAGGTACCAACAGATAGCTTCATTGAAGAGTATGGGGATGCAACAGCAGGACTGCGCTGGGCTCTAACGCCGGTTGTGATGCAGCACATAGGTGGGCAGAGTAGTCATGGTGTCTACAGAGGTGGAGGGATGACACCAAACCGTCTTTGGAATTACGGATTTGAAGATTATAATGCGGCTAGCTTAGCTATGGAACATGGTCGATGAATGCTTCGGAAGCATTGAACTCAATTATTAGCGCTGCACGTAATGACCCTGTCGCCAAATCGTTAGTTCTCGTTAGCAACTACTAAGACAAATGGGCAGTATCAATATTAACGCATTACGGCACCTATAACCCACGTAATTCTGTAATTGTATTATCGAACTGCGCCGCAACCTGCCAGTTTCAAAAACCAACATTAGCACACACCCAATCCTCCCGTTACCCAAGGAGTCCTAGATTGCAAAGCCACTACTTGAGCCGGCAGTGCGTGTGTGGCGTACATAATTAATTATATCCCAGGGTCACGAAAGATGCGCCCGTTTCAAGTTTAGTGACGCTGATGCCCACAAAGGAGTGGATTGGCACATGTTCGACAATGGTGTAATTTGTCATGACTGTCGGGTGAAAGAACCTTCAATTCGGGCCATTCTGCTGAAATAACACTGGCCGTTAAAAATCCCTTCAACTACTACTAATCGAGGGGGAATATACAAATAGAGGCTATGAGTAGTTAGTGTTTTCCAGGCTGAAATAGATACTTCACTCGCAGCATAGCAAGGGATGTCATAGTGTGAAAGAATGTAGAGCCTGCTGTCGGGATATCTGACTCTCTAGAAAAAGAGGAGAGGAATAAGAAAAAAGAGCCGAACGATCCATGCTTGATGTTGTATACTGCTTCAATCGCTCTCCTCAAGCATCTGCATTATCCTTTCATTGCCTCCTTCCTTTGCCGCCCAGAAACATGACCGGCCCATCTTATCCTCGAACTTCGGATTCGCTCCCTTCTCTAGCAAATATGCCACAATCTCCTCTCTGCCCTTCAACGCAGCTCTGTATAGCGCCGTGCCACATCGATCACCCTCATTATCTGTAGGAACTCCCCACCAAGGCTCGGCATGCTCGATATTAGCGCCGTGGTCAGCCTCGACGAGTAGTTTTAGAACCTCAAGATTGCCGAGTTCGGCCGCCGCGATATGAGCGGAGCTTTCCTTCTGTGTCCAGCCATGTTGTAGCATTAGGCGAAGGATCTCCCTGGAGGGGTTAGGGCCCACGGTCGCCCAAACGCCTGCCTCATGCTCCTGGTAGCCCCAAGCTTGGTTTGGGTCCGTGCCTTTCTCAAGTAAAAAGCGCGTAAGCTCAGTGTTACCATGATAAGCTGCAAGGCTCAATGCATCACCAATATATTCGCTATGATGCTCATTAAGATCAAGGCCATGCGCTAGCAAAACAGCGAAGACGGCAGGCGAGAGTGAGGAGCAGGCTTGTTCGTATAGCTCATTGTTGAGTGAGCTGCGAGGAACTTCGAGCCCGGAATGGAAACACCAATCTAGAATCTCAGTCTTCGCATTGCGTGCGGCGCGCTCGGCAATTGAAGTGAGCAGTGCGGATTTTCGATTGGGTTCGGCAGTGGCGTACAAATTCTTGATGGCCTCCAGATCTCCAGCCATAATGACTTCCTCCAGGCCGTTAGCAGTACTGTAAGACATTGCGGTCATGATACTAATAAATTCTGCCTGTATGTAAGTACCCAGAAGAGTAAATGATATTAGGAAGTCGGGTGCGGTCTTCAGTGATAAGACGTGGGGGTGCTTTTTGACGGAGCATCCATTAATGATGACATCAGAGGCTTATAAACAGAAAGGCAAACGTAGTTGAAATAATATTATAAACCAACAGCCTGATTACGCTACTTTTGATTTCTAAATTTGGATAGCGCGTAGTGAGATTATCCCATATAATACCACAATTAACTGATCCTCTATGTTGGCTCAATCCTCTACTTTCACATATACATACCGATACACATATTGTACATCTTCCTGACCCCTGTCTCATCACCAACGCGCGCAAGGCTCTTGAGATCGACGCTCAACCCTTGCATAGAGATAATTAACCTAGAATTGAGCTCACTGAACCCAAGGTAACTGGGCGGGTAGGTTCACCCGCTTCTATCTTTGGCATATGTTTTCTTCTATTCTTACGGCTAAACTGCCACAGCCATCTATGCTGAAGTTCTCGAGCTTCTTAAAGTGGACGAGATCTTCAACCCATTAACGCCGACGTTATTTTGGGATTGTGAAACGCATGTCGCTGATGTCATATCAGACATCGACGGCCGACTTGACAGAAATCCTACGAATATTGACGATCATTGTTTCCGGATCGCCATAACAGTAATATTCGAGAGGCAAACGCGCTCAGCCGAGCTATTTGGGCGACAGAAGGGCATTCTAGGGTAATTGGGGAACATCATGTACACATTTCACAAGTTTAGAACCAGATTTGGGAATATAAAGATGCTTTAATATCCACATTCTCAGTCTTTATATCTGAGCGTTATAACAGACTATCAACACTCACTCATCCCATCTAACCTTAGTGCCTATCCTAGCCGAGCTTTTCACCATGAAGTTTTCCATTCTGAGCTCTATTCTCCTCCTCTCGTGGCAATCGGCCACTACTCTTGCCGCCCCCCTCAGCCCAAGTGATACAATCAACACGCTTGATGTTCGAGCCAACCTAATCCCTAATAAAGATCAGGTCAACGAACTTATTGAGGACCCCAGCAAGTTCGCTGATTGGGCCAAGATTGGAGAGCCTCAGATTGACAAAGCCATCTTTTTCACCGGCCAGAAAGCCCAACAAATCAACCAGATTGTGAGCTGGGCCAATGGTGTAGGGCTCACGTCGGTTCGCAACATTTGGAATAGCGCCAATTTTTACCAGAGGGGCCAGTACGCATCTCAGAATCTTTTGTCCCTATTGTCCTTGCATATTCACAAGAATTGAGGAAACTTATACTGTTAAAACAATCGCTTACTCTTTATTTTATATAGATATAAGGATGTTGATAACGACACTTTCAAAAACTTCCAAAAGGCCTTCTCCAAGTATTACGCCGATCAGACAAAGGGTACTGCTTGGCTTGTCTTCCCGCAGGACGCCACGCCCGCTTCATCGGGCATCTTTTGGAGTATTGAACTTGAAGAGATTATTAATGAGGCCAAGGTTGATAAGATTGTTTGGGTGGACCAGAACAAGATTACTGATGGCAATTACGATTGGATGAACGAACAGAAGATCTATTGGCAAAAGGGCCAAGACAAACCGGCCGGCGCATAATCAACAGTTTAAATTACCTATTATGTAAGACTAAACCCGGAAGTTCCAGCAATAACCTACTACTAAAGCTAATGATCGTGTAGTGCAGATCTGTGGACTACCATGTATAAGGTCGTATGTGCTCTCAGTTGTGGGATTGGGCTCGGTTAGGTGGTGGAAGAGTCAGCTCTTTTTCAAATAGGTTTTGGGTTATCTTAGGATAGCATACACTCTTTAAATGATAGTATCAGTTGGTATTGCAACGAATGTTGGAGTTATAGAAGAAGTTGTCGTCAAAAAATGACAGAAGAAATATGTGCCACTAATGTGAAAATATGGTCCTTCATGACGGCCTACCTCATAGAGTCTGTGGTGCTGGACATGGGCGTTACAGATTACGCATTAGCATTTTCAGGGTGTCTAGAGGAGTTAGTTCGAAGACTGTGACTTGTGGTTCCTAAAAGCTGATCTAATGGTCAAGGCTGACTCAGTCAAGCGACTATCCAAGGCTGGTAATCCCAGCTCCAGCACAGCAGATCGCTAAGCCGC
Source organism: Xylaria sp. 218_066 (assembly GCA_019843955.1). Classification (NCBI taxonomy): domain Eukaryota; kingdom Fungi; phylum Ascomycota; class Sordariomycetes; order Xylariales; family Xylariaceae; genus Xylaria; species Xylaria sp. 218_066. The sequence goes on along the minus strand of JADKYC010000382.1, from coordinate 1,726 downwards.
TAAAAGGCTATATTTTTGAAGATGCCTCTAGTAGTAGCTTCGGAACAGTCATCACCTGGAATCTTATACTCCTGAGAAAACCTCCGGGCCAAACAATCAGAAACAAAATGATGAACTCTATAGTGTAAGTGATGATATATACCGTCACAGAAGGCACGTCGTAATCACTACCAGGAGACTTTCATAAATACCCAGGAGTCTATCCCATAAAAGTACCCTTAGGAGCTGCTTGATACGATAAAGGTCACACGGGCTAATCTAAGGTATTAGTACATACATCTAAATATGTGGGTCATTCCCTCCGAATATCAGGTAATTAATCATACAAGCGGCGATCTGCATATTCAGGGTACCCTTATTCACTGGTGCCTGTACTTACTTACACACACCTTACATATATAGCCCACGCTGCCAGATTGGATCCCTTGTGAAATCCTTTCTTCTGCAGCTTGATATTAATATGTGAATCCAGAATTCGCTGTATGGTACGCGCAAGGCACCTCCGTGACAAGGTAGAGGAAATGACGCCCTATCAAAGCCTTTACAAGCCACCCAATGGAACGCGAATCTGGGAAAAGTGTCTCCCGTCCGCGTCAATTAGTCATGGAGTATATAGATCTTGTACTCCAATTCATACGAATTTGTGAATTATATAAGAAATTGTTGGGTTATCTTGCCAGAGAAGGGGATAGAAAGATTATCATTATAAGGGGTGAGTCTAGACCCTTCCTTTGAAATCAGTCATATTTTCCCCGCAAAAAGGACTGTTGGTTGAATCTCCTGTCTATTTTCTTCCTCGACCAAACATCCACGTCGACCAGTTTACCACCCGTAGCATTCTCCGTTAACTTAACACTGGAGCATCTACAATAATTGGCGCCTTATTTTTAATAACACTTCTAGGCATCACAAGCTATTCAGGTACACTTTAATCCGCGCCTAAAAGGCTTTCTCGCCCAAATAATTAATCGAAGCGCCGAGCCTCACTGACACCTCCGATACATCTTACGACTCGTGTGTCATACAGAATAACCCAAGGTAGTGGAGATGCGTATATCCGATGCCAGGGGTTAGATCATGTTATTCATCAGTAGTGTCACACGGGCTGAATCCCGACCCACCTATACTATAAGGCTATTGGCTGTTTGGAACCAACATACATACTGCTATATGCATGTTGGTTGTTGGTGCCCAACTTGAAGGCCCAAGGCATACTTGAAGGGTCTATAAAAGGACCCAGGGTGCCCTCGTGTAATTCCAGGAATCTTTTCCTTTCAGATATAGGAATCCTTAGAGCCCTAGAGAATTATTACATAAGTTGAAGCCTATTCCAAGCCCCAGTAGTACTGGCCCTTGTTACAAGTAGCGCGGCGGTCTACATGTTCACCTACCCGTTGACTGCCTGATCACGAAAACAGACACTATAATGAGTGATGATAATAGATAGACGACAGTGTAGCTTTCGTGTATATAAAGACCTAGTTGCCGCCAGAGCTGAAGGGAGGAAGACAGTTCAATATGGTTTCCTTGCGGCCATCGTTGATTATATGCGAGTAGAACACCAGTTCAGAGCCTTATCCTCGTTACATCATGTAAACCAATGACGTTATTTCTTCAGTCGCCATGTATAGAATGCTAAACGCCTAGGGGGAGGATTTAGTTTAACCATGAATTCCATTTCTGTCGAGATCCCGGGTACGAGATAATGGAGGAGCTTGTATTTTCG
>JADKYC010000381.1:0-11296 GCA_019843955.1 Xylaria sp. 218_066 | reverse complement strand
TATATTTATCTTTATACTTATCCTTACTTTTACTTTTATTTTTATTAATAGCCTTTTTTTTTTTATAGCAGCTAATAATAACGTTAGCTACTTATAAATATAAGCTCGGCTGCTAAACGGACTAAATTATTTTTTATATAATTTACTAAAATAATAATATAAGCTATAAATATTATATAAATAGCTTTTTTACTTTTACTAACAAATATTAATATATTATTTTAGTTATTTATTATAAATAGTAGCTTTTATAGTAATAGCTAATAAAATAAATAAAGCTTTAATAAATAAAAATATTTTAAATACTTTTAGCTTTAATATTATAAATATATAAGCTAAACATTTTAAACATTTATTTAAGCTAGCTAATTATTAAATATATTAATATAAAAAGCTACTAGCAAAAGTTTTTAAACATAGCTTTATATATTTATATTATACTATTATAATAAATATAACATATTACTGCTTACTTTTAGCCCCTTGCTTTAATAAAAAGCTAAACTTTATAAAGCGTTACTTTTATTATTATATACTTATTTAATTATTTTAAGCTTAATATACTATTTATATTTTAATAGTTTTATTTATTAATAAAAAATAAATATTTTATTTAGTTGTTTGTTAGGTTATTTTTTAGCTATACTTAGTTAATTAAAAAAAACGTAAAAGCTATATTTAATATTGCTTTTTTTATTATTTTTGTTTCTATTTTTATTTTTATTTTTACTTCTGCTTTTATTTTTATTTCTATTTTTATTTTTATTTTTATTTCTACTTCTACTTTTATTTTTATTTTAGTTTTAGTTTTAATAGCTACTAGCAAAAAAAATAGCTTCCGCTTAAGCAGCACTTTAGTTTTAACAATTAACGTAGCAATAATATTATATAGCTCTAATACTTTAAAACAAACGTTATAATAAAAGACCTAGTCCTTCTATTAATTAATAGTACCCTTTTTAAACAATTTAAATATAATAGCTATATTATATGCCCGGGTACTATAAATTTAATCGATTAATATAAGCTTTATTTCGCTAAATAATAAGGTTAAAAACTGCTAAACTATAAGCTATATAAATACTTATAAACCGGGGTTTATTTTTTAAGCTATATTTTTGCTTATATTTTTTTTTTTTTGTTTTACTTATATAACTACTTTTAATGTATAAAAACTTTAAGCTAAAATAAAATAACATATAATTTTAATAATACTTAAATAAATTATTATATAGTTTTTTATTTTAGCTTACTTATTATTATTTATAATATTTATAGCTATAAATATATTAATAAATATATTTTTATATAATAACGTTTTAACTAAATAGTTTAAAATAGCTAACAAAAAATTAAATATAATAATATTAAACTATGCTTTTTAAGCTTTATTACTTTTATATTAAACTATTTTAACTATATAAACTTTAATAGCGCCTAGCTACTTATTTTATTAGCCGGTTAGCTAATATAACAGTAGTTTATTACTACTATTATTATTATACTACTTTTTAAGCCGTTATAAATATATAAACACCTAGCTAAAGTAGCTAATATATTAGTCTAGCAACTAAAAGCTTATTTTAAGTTCTTATAGCTTAATAAGCTTAAATTTTATTATATTAAAATATATAAAATTAAATAAAACGTTTAAACTAAGCTTAAATAATTAAACTATTATATATATCTTTTAAACTATTTATTATACGCTATTTTAAACTACTTAAAATACTTTCTATTTTTTTTTAGCACTTTTATTTATTTATTTTAGCCCAGCTATATAGCTATAACCTATATTTAAACCTTCCTTCTATTACTAAAAAACCTTTTAAAATATTTAGCTTAACTTAATTACTAAACAAAAAAGTTTATTTTTTTTATATTATTTTTTAACTTATTACCGCTTTATATTTTAAGCTAATTAAAATAAATATAAACAAAATAAGTTAACTAATATACTAATATTTTAAATATTTTAAATATTTTAAACAACTTAGCTTATAATAATTTATTAACATTATTAACATTATTATTGCTATTATTATTATTATTATTACTACTACTACTATTATTATTATTATTATTTTCTTTTTTATTATAAAAAAAAAAAAAACGTTTAATTTTAAACTAGCCGCTAATAACTTAGCTTATAAAAAACTACTAGTACTAAACCTTTTCCTACTATAAAATATTATATGCCTTATTAATACTGCTTTATTAACTTAGCTACTTATATATTTTATAATTAGCCTATTTATACGTTATATAGCAATATTTTTAAATATTCTTTACTTGCTATAATATATACGGGTATTTAAAATATACTAACCTATTAAATACAAGCTTATAGAAAATAAAAATAAAAGCGCTATAAAATAATAAATATAAAAACATTTTTAAATTTTATTAAATATAAGCTATAACTAAAAGCTTTTATACGTTATTTATAATAATATATTAGTTTTTAAAATTAATTTTATAGTACCTATAACTTTTTAAATAGCTTATAACCTTATTTATAATAACTATATATTAACAGCTTTTATAAATAACAATATAATATATAAACAAAAAAACAAAAAAAGATATAGTATTTATTATGCTTATTCCCTAGTAAAAATAATATAAAAAATAGCGTACTTACGTAAAAAAAAAAAAAAAAAAAAAAAAAAAAAAAAAAAAAAAAAAAAATAAAAAAAAAAAAAAAAAATATAATATAGCTTATACTTTTGTTATTATATTTTACTATTTTCTAGTATTTTTTTATTTCCCCTTGTTCTTGTTTTTTTATTTTTTTTTTTTTTTTTCCGCGTTTTCTTTTTTTTTTTCTCTTTTTTTTTTTCTTTCCCCCCTTTTTTATATATAGTTATAAATAAGCTATAAAACATAATATAATTTATATCTTATTTTACGCTATAAAATAAAAAAAAAATAATATATAAATAAAAACCTTATATATTATTTATATATTTAGTTTATAACTTATAAAAAAAAAACGTATATTAACTTATATAAATAAATAATAAACATAGCTTATATATTATAAACTAATAAATATATATAAATATAAATATATTTTAGTTATTTATTATAAATATATTAATATATATATAAATTAATTAGTAATAGTTAGTTATAAAGATATTTTAAACTTAAAGCTCCAGCATATTATATATAAATAGCTTAAAGTACTATAGCTATATATTAGCAAAACAAAATAGCTTATTTAAACTAACTAAGCAAGCAAGCTTTTATAATAAAAAGTACTTATAGCTATATAAATTTATTATATAAACTATTATATAACCTACTATATAAACTATTATATAAACTATTATAAAGCTTGCTATATAAACTATTATATAAACTTTTATAAAGCTTACTATATAAACTATTATATAGCTTGCTATATAAACTTATAAAAGTAAACAAAAATTTAATTAATATATATAAGTAGCTAAATCTTTATTTTTTTTGTTTTTTTTTTTTTTTTAGTATATAAATAAAAGTTATATAGTTAAAAAAAAGCTATATATACTATTAAATCTATAAGCTTTTAAGCTTAAAATTATCTGTTAATCTAAATAAATAAATATATTCTATATAAGCTAATATTAAAAAAAAAAAATTAAAAGCTAAGTTAATATAACTGGCTTAAACTATTTATATGTTTGCTAAACTTAATTTAGTTATAGTAGTAAAAAACTATAGAAAAAAAAAAGGAAAGAAAGGGAACAAAAGCTTAGACTATTTATATTAACTATATATATAGTATTCAAAAAAAAAAACAAAAAAAAACAACAAAATATAAACAATCGGATTAATAGTACTACTTATAGCTATAATTATATATAAAAATAAAACAAAAAATAAATAGCAAAAAATAGAAAAAGCGTAATAAGCTAAAAAAAAAAAAAATAAAAAAAATAACCCCTACTACTATAATAAAATAAAATAAATAAATAATCTTTCCGGTTACTTTTTTATTATTTAATTCTAAGTATACTATAAGTATTACTTCCTATATTTTTTATATTAGCCAGCCTTATTAGTTTATACTATATTTTTTTTTTTAACGTTAACTAATAGTAATATTAGCTTTTTTAAAAAGTTATACTATATAATTTAGCTCTCCTCCTAAAGTACGCAGCCCTCCTTATAAATTCTTATAAAAAAAAATACAGCAAGCAATAAAATAAAGTTATTATTACACTATTAAAAAACTTAAATAAATTAAACGCTATTATAAATAAATTATAGCTACTATACTAAGGTTATAAAGTTTTCTTTTTACTTTTTCCTATATATATAAAAATAAAATAAACTTATATATAAATATAAAATTCTTTATTTAACTATACTTAATCTTAAAATAAAAAGCTTTTTTTAATTATTATTATACTATTTTTAATAAATCCTTATTAAATAAATTTTAATTTCTATTTAATTTTAAAATAATAAATAAAATAATAAATAAAATAACAAAAATATAAACATCTAAAATAAAAATAAATATAACAAAAAAAAAAGCAGCTAAATAATATTTTTAAAAATTATTTTTATAAACTATTTTTATTTAATAAAATAAATATTTAAAATAAATCTAATAAAAAGCTAAATAAATATAAAATAAAACGCTATTTATTTTATTATAAAAAACAAATAAGCGTTTTAACTCAAACTAAATTAAACTTTAAATTAAATAGTTTTACCCTATTAATTAAATTATAAAAATATTATATTTTTCTAGTTTTTATAAATAGGTTGCTAATATTTAGTTAATAATATATAGCTTTAACCTTTAAGCTATATTAGCTTATTTTTAAAATAAGTATAAGCAAAAAAAAAAAAAGTAGGTATAAAAATATATTACTTACTATAAAAAATCGGATTATTATTTTTATACCCTGCTTTAATACTAGCTATTAGCTCCTTTTTTTTTTATATAAACTAAATAGTTATAATATTTAAACCTTACTATATTTCTTAATTTAACAAATCTATAACTAATAATTTGCTAATAATATAACGTTTAAAATAAGCTTCTAATATATTAATAATAGTTTAGTTTTTTTTTATTTACTTTTTATAAAGCTTAGCTAAAAGTATTTTTGTTTATAAATCTTACTTTAACTTTAATATTAAATAATTTTAAAATAACTTTAACTTTTATAAATATAAATAAGCAAATAAATAATAAAATAAAATTTTACCCCCTTTTTTTTTACTAGTTTATATAAAAAAAAAATTCTATATAGCTTTTTATTTTAGCGCCCTTATTAAATAATTAGCTTTTTAACTTTTAACAATAACAATAAAAGTTTTTTAGCAGTTATATACGCTTAAAACTAGTATTATTAATATTATTATATTTTTATAAAAAATTACTAAGTTTTTATATATTAATATACTGCCTATAGTTTAAATTATTAAAAAAAATTTAACCCCCCTTCCCCTTTTGAAAAAAAATTTAACTGCCTATTATAAGCTGAGCCCGTATACCTACCTTTCTGTAGTCCTTTATAATTTAGCCCTTACTTTTAGCTAGCTTTTTTACTATAAAGTTTTTATATTTTATAGTTATAATATTTTTATATAATAATATTATAAAAGTATATAATATATAATATTTTATTAATAACTTTAATAAACAAAATATATAAAACTTATAAATAAGCGCTAAAAATTATTTCCGTTTGTTAAATAACTTATTTTTTTTTTAAATAAACAAGCTATTATTTTTTTTTATTTAAATTAAAAGATTTTATATAAAATATAGCCGCTTTTAGCAAATACTGCCTTTATTAACCTTAATATAAAAATAGCCCTGTTTAAATATTTGTTTTAAATATATAATTTATTATAAGCATGTTTTCGGTAAGCAATAAAACAATAGCTTTTTAAAAAAAAGAATACGATAGTTTAACTTGTTATAGCTAGTACAAAAAAAAAAAAAAAAAAAGAAAAAAAATTATATAACAAAATAAATAAAGCGCAAAATAAATAAACATAGTAACATATAGTAAAATATATTATATAGTTTTATATATAAAAAAGAAAATAATAAAAATATATAGTAATATAAGTATAAACAAAAAATAAAAGCAATAGGAAAAAAAACAAGTATAAAACTATTTTTGTTCGAAAGTTTAATTTTTAATAAAATATAACTTAATTAAATATTTAAAAAAAAAGTTTTAATGCTAAAAATAAATATACGTTATAAGCTACTAGCTTTATTTTATAAACAAAAGCTAAATAGTATATATATATAATAAAAAGCTGGCTTACTATAGTTTATTATAATATTTTTTATATAGTTTTAACTAGCTTATAAAACATAAAAAATCGGGCTATATTAAACATTAAATAACTATTATTTTTAATATTAAATATATTTTAAGCAATAAAATAAAAGTTAAATAAATTAGTTGCTTTTTTTATATTACTATATATATAATTTTAGTAACTACTACTGCTAAATAGCACGTTAACACTTTGTTAATATAACATACTATTAAGCTTATAGCTACTAGCTATTTACTTTTATAAAAAAATATAAAACTTAATAGAATTTTTTTTCTTTTTTTTTTTTATTTTTTTCTCCGTTCTTTTATATTGCTTACTTTATATAGTCTACTCTATTTAGTATATTTTACTTAATATACTCTACTTAGTATACTCTATTTAATATATTTTACTTAGTATATTTTACTTAGTATACTTTATATAATATACTTTATATAGCGTATTTTATATAGCGTACTTTATATAGCGTACTTTATATAAATAGTATATATATATAATTAGCGTTAGCTATTTTTAGCCTGCTATAAATATAGGCTATAAAAACAACTATAAATTATACGTTTAAATATAGAACTGTCCTCTATATAAACATGTTCTCTTTTTACAAGCTTTATAAAATATTGCTTTTTTATTATACTTTTTATTAGCTAAAGTAAAAAAGCTGCTAAAATACTGCTAATATTATATATATACTATATTAAAGTAAAAACATACATTATAATCTATAGCGTGCTAAAAAGTTTAAAACCGGTATTATTTATTAGCGCTATTTATTAGCTTATAATACCTATTTAAAAAGTAGCCAGTTTTATTTATAATAATAGTATTAAACAAAAAAAAAATAAATAATAAGCAATAAACAATAAACAATAAATAATAATGCTAACTAAGCTTTTTACAAATATATAAAATATAAAAAAGCTAGTAATAAAATTTTAATTATAATAAACTTTTATTTAAAAAAATTATACCTTAAGCCTTTCCTTTTTTATTATATAAAGCTAGCACTATATATAATAAATATTTATAATATCCGGGCTTAAACATACTTTTCGATTTAATAAGTCTATAACTACTAACCCGAAAGCAGTATAATATTAAAAATAAGCTCTTAGTATATTAATAATAGCTTAGTTTTTTTTTATTTACTTTTTATAAAGCCTAGCTAAAAGTATTTTTACTTATAAATCTTATTTTAACTTTAATAATAAATAACTTTAAAATAACCTTAACTTTTATAAGTATAAATAGGCAGGCAAGCGGTAGAATAAAATTTTACCTCCCTTTTTTTGCCGGTTTATATAAAAAAAAAATTCTACTCCTCCCCTAAGTCTTATAAAAAAGGAATTCTATATAGCCCCCTATTTTAGCGCCCTTATTAAATAATTAGCTTTCTAACTTTCGATAATAACAATAAAAGTCTTTTAGTAGTTATATATACTTAAAACTAGTATTATTAATATTATTACGCTTTTATAAAAAATTACTAGGTTTTTTTATATTAGTATACCGTTTATAGCTTAAGTTGTTAAAAAGAATTTAACCTCCCCTTTTTAAAAAAAAATTTAACCGCTTAACCCTACCCCGTATACTTTTATAAATTTAGCTATCTTTTATAGTTTAGCTTTTTTACTATATAATTTTTATATTTTGTTATTATAGTATTTTTATATAGCTATAATAAAAAAGAAATATAATATAGCGTATAATATATAATATAAAAAACTTTATAAAAGAATTTTATTAGTAAAGTATATAGGATTTATAAGTAAACGCCGAAGGAAATTTTAGTTTATTGTTTTTTTAGCAAACAGGCCGTTATTAATCTATATTTAAATAAAAAAATTCTATATAAAGTACTATAGCTTTTAGCTAATATTGCCTTTTGTTCTAGGTTAGTAATAAAATAATAGCTTAGCAGGATTAATAATATAATTGTTTAGCTAGTTATAATAAATATAAAACAAAAAAAATAAAAAAAAGAGTATATATATAGAAACAAAAAAAGTGCTATAAAGGGAAAAACAGGGATAAGTTAGAATAAAGTATATAGTTTTCAAATAAAAAAAAAAAAAATAAAATATATTGTATAATAAAAAAGTATAAAAAAAAAAGAAATATAGCTAAAAAAAAATTTAACATATATAACTACCCTTATTAAAAAGCTTAATTTTTTTTTTAAGTAACTATAACGGTTATATAAAAAAAAAGCTTTAGTACTAAAAAAAAATACAAGTTATAAATAGTTAGTCTTACTTTATATACATAAATAAAATATAATATATATAAAATATTAAGCCGGCTTACTATAAATAGCTATATATATCTATTGTTTTAGGTTTTTTTTACGTAGCTTAAACTAGCTAGAAAAATATAAGCAAATAAGCCGAGTTTAATATTAAATAATTAATAAAATTAACGTTAAACTTATTTTAAACAATAAAATAAAAGTTTAATAAATTAGTTGCTTTTTTATACTATTATATATATAATTCCAATAGCTATTACTATTAAATAATATGCTAACGCTTTATTAGTATAGTTTATTACTAAGTTAAAAATAATTAGCTATTTATTTTTATAATAAAATATAAAGTTTTATTAAATTCTTTTTTTTTTTTTTATTTTACTTTTTATTTATTTTTTTACATAGTTTATTTTATATAATCTACTTTATATAATCTATTTTATATAGTTTACTTTATATAGTCTACTTTATATAGTTTACTTTATATAGTTTACTTTATATAAGCATTATATATAAATAAAAAGCTTTAGCCGCTTTTAGCCTTCTTTTATATAAACATAGAATTATTTTATAAGCTATATAAAATATTGCTTTTTTGCTATATTTTATACTACTATAATAATAAAAAAATAACTAAAATATTACTAAAGTTGTATATATATATACTATAGTTTAATATAAATATATATTATAGTTAAAATTGCTTAAATCTGTAGCTAACTAAAAAATAAAAAAATTGTTTGTATATATAGAAAAAAAAAGCGTAAAAGCTTTAGAACCGGTATTATTTATTAGCGCTATTTATTAGCTTATTTAATAAAAACAAATCTACTATTTTTTTTAAGCTTATAGTACTTATTTTAAAAATAGTTAGCTAAATTTATAATAGTAATAATAAAAAAAAAAAAAGTAAATAATAGGCAGCAATATTAACTTATTTTTTTATAAATAAAAAAAATTAAATAAGTTTATAATATAACATAAATATAAATAATATAAAAAAGCTAATAATAAAATTTTAATTGTAATAAGGCTTTTAACTAAAAAAACTATACTTTTAAGCTTGCTTTTTTTCCTTTCCTTTTTACTTTTTAAAAAAACAAAGCTAGCTTTATATATATAAAATATTTACAATATCCGGGCTTAAACATATTTTTTAATTCGATAAGTCTATAACTATTAACCTAAAGGCGGTATAACGTTTAAAACAAGTTTTTAATAAATTAATAATAGCTTATTTTTTTTTTATCTACTTTATACGAAGCTTAGCTAGAAATGCTTTTGCTTATAAGTCTTACTTTAACTTTAATAATAAATAACTTTAAAATAACTTTAACCTTTACAAGTATAAATAAGCAGGTAGGCAATAAAATAAAATTTTACCTTCTTTTTTATTTGCTAGTCCGTGCAAAAAAAGGGATTCTACTTCTTTAAACCTCGTAGAAAAAAAATTTTACTAAAGGTCTAAAAAAAATTCTATATAGCTATTGTTTTAGCGCCCCTATTAAACAATTAAGCTTTTAACTTTTAAAAATAATAACAAAGGTTTTTTAGCAGTTATATATGCTTAAAACTAGTACTATTAGTATTATTACGCTTTTATAAGTAATTACTAGGTTTTTTTATGCTAGTGTACTGCTTATAGCCTAAGTTGTTAAAAAAAATTTAACCCCCCCCTTCGAAAAAGAATTCAACTGCCTGTTATTAGCCGGGCCCGTGTATAATATACCAAAAAAAAAAGGAATTATATTTTTAATCCTTTTGTTCTATAGGATAGTATATTAATAATAGCTTAGTTTTTTTTTATTTATTTTTTATAAAACTTAGCTAAAAATATTTTTGTTTATAAGTTTTATTTTAATTTTAACATTAAATAACTTTAAAATAATTTTAACTTTTATAAATATAAATAAGCAGGTAGGTAACGGAATAAAATTTTACCTTTTTTTTTTTTATTAGTTTATATAAAAAAAAAATTTTATATAGCTTTCTGTTTTAATGCTTTTATTAAACAATTAGCTTTTTAACTTTTAACAGCAATAATAAAAGTTTTTTAGCAGTTATATACGCTTAAAACTAATATTATTAACATTATTATATTTTTATAAGGAATTACTAAGTTTTTATATGCTAGTGCACTATTTATAGCTTAAGTTGTTAAAAAGAATTTAACCCCTTTTTTTTTTTAAAAAAAGAATTTAACCGTTTATTATAAGCTAGGCTTATATACCTACTTTTTTATAGTTTTTTATAGTTTAGCTTTTACTTTTAGCTAGCTTTTTTGCTATAAAGTTTTTATATTTTATAGTTGTAATATTTTTATATAGTAATATTATAAAAATATATAATATATAATATTTTATTAATAATTTTAATAAATAAAATATATAAAATTTATAAGTAAGCGCTAAAAGTTATTTTTATTTATTAAATAACTTATTTTTTTTTTAAGCGAACAAGCTATTATTTTTTTTTATTTAAATTAAAAAATTTTATATAAAATATAGCTACTTTTAGCAAATACTGCCCTTATTAACCTTAATATAAAAATAGTTTTACTTAAATATTTGTTTTAAATATATAATTTATTATAAATATGTTTTTAGTAGGTAATAAAATAATAGCTTTTTAAAAAAAAAAATATAATAGTTTAGCTTATTATAGCTAGTATAAAAAAAAAAAAAAAAAAAAAAAAAAATTATAAAAAAAAAAAAACAAAAAAAAAAAAAAAAAAAAAAA
>JADKYC010000380.1:0-11356 GCA_019843955.1 Xylaria sp. 218_066 | reverse complement strand
TATAGCTACCTTTAATAAATATTACTTTTACTAACCTTAATATAAAAATAGCCCTACTTAAATATTTATTTTAAATATATAATTTATTATAAATATATTTTTAGTGGGCAATAAAACAATAGCTTTTTAAAAAAAAAAATATAATAGTTTAGCTTATTATAGCTAATATAAAAAAAAAAAAAAAAAAAAAAAAAAAGATTATATAATAAAACAAGCAAAATATAAAATAAACAAACATAATAATATATAATAAAATATATTATATAGTTTTATATATAAAAAAAAAAATAATAAAAATATATAGCAATATAAATATAAATAAAAAATAAAAGCAACAAAAAAAAAAACAAATATAAAACTACTTTTATTCGAAAGCTTAATTTTTAATAAAACGTAACTTAATTAAATATTTAAAAAAAAAGTTTTAATGCTAAAAATAAATATATATTATAAGCTGCCGGCTTTATTTTATAAATAAAAGCTAAATAGCATATATATATAATAAAAAGCTAGCTTATTATAGTTTATTATAATATTTTTTACGTAGCTTTAACTAGCTTATAAAATATAAAAAATTAAGCTATATTAAATATTAAATAACTACTGTTTTTAATATTAAATATATTTTAAGTAATAAAATAAAAATTAAATAAATTAATTGCTTTTTTTATACTACTATATATATAATTTTAGTAGCTGCTATTATTAAATAATATATTAACATTTCGCTAATATAATATACTATTAAGCTTATAGCTATTAGTTACTTATTTTTATAAAAAAATATAAAACTTAGTAAAATTTTTTTTTTTTTCTTTTTTATTTTTTTCTCTGTTCTTTTATATCGCTTATTTTATATAATCTATTTTACTTAATATATTTTATTTAATATACTCTACTTAATATATTTTACTTAGTATATTTTATTTAGTATATTTTATATAATATATTTTATATAGCATACTTTATATAGTATACTTTATATAGTATACTTTATATAAATAATATATATATATAATTAATGTTAGCTATTTTTAGCTTGTTATAAATATAAGCTATAAAAATAACTATAAATTATATATTTAAATATAGAACTATTTCTTACGTAAATATATTTTTTTTTCGCAAGTTTTATAAAATATTGCTTTTTTATTATATTTTTTGCTAGCTAAAATAAAAAAGCTACCGAAATATTGCTAATATTATATATATGCTATATTAAAGTAGAAATATATATTATGATTTATAGCGTATTAAAAAGTTTAAAATTAGTATTATTTATTAGTGCTATTTATTAGTTTGCAATATTTATTTAAAAAGTAGCTAGCTTTATTTATAATAATAATATTAAACAAAAAAAAAATAAACAATAAATAATAAGCAATAAATAATAAGTAATAATGCTAACTAAGCTTTTTATAAATATATAAAATATAAAAAAGCTAATAATAAAATTTTAATTATAACAAGCTTTTATTTAAAAAAACTATATTTTAAACTTTTTTTTTTTTATTATATAAAACTAGCGTTATATATAACAAATATTTATAATATTTAAGTTTAAATATATTTTTTAATTTAATAAGTTTATAACTATTAATTTAAAAATAATAAAATATTAAAAACAAGCTTTTAATATACCGGTAATAGCTTAGTTTTTTTTTATTTACTTTTTATAAAGCTTAGCTAAAAATATTTTTATTTATAAATTTTACTTTAATTTTAATAATAAATAATTTTAAAATAACTTTAACTTTTATAAGTATAAACAAGCAAGCAAACAGCAAAATAAAATTCTACCTTTTTTTTTTTGCTAGTTTATATAAAAAAGGAATTTTATTTTTTTTAAGTTTTATAAAAAAGAAATTCTATATAACCTTTTATTTTAGCGCCCCTATTAAATAATTAGCTTTTTAACTTTTAATAGTAATAATAAAAGTTTTTTAATAGTTATATATGCTTAAAACTAGTACTATTAATATTATTATATTTTTATAAAGAATTATTAAATTTTTTTGTACTAATATACTGCTTATAACTTAAATTAATAAAAAAAATTTAACTCCTTTTTTTAAAAAAAAAATTTAACTATTTAATCCTACTTTATATACTTTTACAAACTTAGCTATTTTTTATAGTTTAACTTTTTTACTACGTAGTTTTTATATTTTATTATTATAATGTTTTTATATAGCTACAATAAAAAAAAAACATAGTATAATATATAATATATAATATAAAAAACTTTATAAAAAAACTTTATTAACAAAGTATATAAAATTTATAAATAAGCGCTAAAAAGAATTTTAGTTTATTATTTTTTTAGCGAACAAGCTATTATTAATTTATATTTAAATAAAAAGATTTTATATAAAATATTATAACTTTTAACTAATACTGCTTTTTACTTTAAGTTAGCAATAAAACAATAGTTTAATAAAATTAATAATATAATTGTTTAGCTAGTTATAATAAATATAAAACAAAAAAATTAAAAAAAAAAGTATATATATAAAAATAAAAAAAGTGCTATAAAGGAGGGAATAAGGACAGGTTAAAATAGAGTATATAATCTTTAAATAAAGAAAAAAAAAATAAAATATATTATACAATAAAAAAGCATAAAAAAAAAAAAGTATAGCTAAAAAAAGATTTAGCATACGTAACTACCTTTATTAAAAAGCTTAATTTTTTTTTTAAGTAACTATAATAATTATATAAAAAAAAAGCTTTAGTACTAAAAAGAAATATAAGTTATAAATAGTTAGCTTTACTTTATATATATAAATAAAATATAATATATATAAAATATTAAGCTAGCTTATTATAAATAGCTATATATATTTATTATTTTAGGTTTTTTTTATATAGCTTAAACTAGCTAGAAAAATATAAATAAACAAGCTAAGTTTAATATTAAATAACTAGTAAAATTAATGTTAAACTAATTTTAAGCAATAAAATAAAAGTTTAATAAATTAATTGCTTTTTTATATTACTATATATATAATTCTAGTAGCTATTATTGTTAAATAATATGCTAACATTTTATTAGTATAGTTTATTACTAAGTTAAAAATAATTAGCTATTTACTTTTATAATAAAATATAAAGCTTTATTAAATTTTTTTTTTTTTTTTTTTTTTACTTTTTATTTATTTTTTCATATGGTTTACTTTATATAGTTTACTTTATATAGTTTATCCTACGTAGTTTATTTTATATAAACATTATATATAAATAAAAAACTTTAGCTACTTTTAGTTTTTTTTTATATAAACGCGGAATTATTTTATAAGCTATATAAAATAATGTTTTTTTGCTATATTTTATACTACTATAATAATAAAAAAGTAGCCGAAATATTGTTAAAGATATATATATATATATTATAGTTTAATATAAACATATATTACGGCTAAAATTGTTTAAATTTATAGCTAACCGGAAAATAAAAGAATTATTTATATATAAAAAAAAAAAAAGCGTAAAAGCTTTAGAACCGGTTTTATTTATTAGTATTATTTGTTAGCTTGTTTAATAAAAATAAATTTATTATTTTTTTTAAGCTTATAGTATTTATTTTAAAAATAGTTAGCCGGATTTATAATAATAATAATAAAAAAAAAAAAATAAGTAATAAGCAATAATATTAACTTATTTTTTTATAAGCAGAAAAAATTAAATAAATTTATAATATAACGTAAATATAAATAATATAAAAAAGCTAATAATAAAATTTTAATTATAATAGAGTTTTTAATTAAAAAAACTATATTTTTAAGTTTGCTTTTTTTTTTCTTTTTTTTACTTTTTAAAAAAACGAACCTAGTTTTATATATACTAAATAGTTATAATATTTAAGCTTAAATATATTTTTCGATTTAATAAATTTATAATTATTAATTTAAAAGTAATATAACGTTAAAAATAAGCTTTTAATAAACTAGTAATAGTTTAGTTTTTTTTTATTTATTTTATATAAAGCTTAGCTAAAAATGCTTTTATTTATAAGTTTTATTTTAACTTTAATAATAAATAACTTTAAAATAACTTTAACTTTTATAAGTATAAACGGGCAGGCAAGCAATAAAATAAAATTTTACTTCTTTTTTTATTTGCTAGTTTATATAAAAAAAAGAATTCTACTTTTTTAAACCCTATAAAAAAGAAATTTTACCGAAAGTCTAAAAAAAATTTTATATAGTTTTTGTTTTAGCGCCCTTATTAAATAATTAAGCTTTTAACTTTTAAAAGTAATAATAAAAGTCTTCTAGCGGTTATATATATTTAAAACTAATACTATTAATATTGCTATATTTTTATAAATAATTACTAGGTCTTTTTGCGCTAGTATACCGCCTATAGCCTAAATTGTTAAAAAGAATTCAACCCCCCCCCTCGAAAAAGAATTTAACCGCCTGTTATTAGCCGGGCCTATATATAACATATTAAAAAAAAAAGGAATTATACTTTTAATCCTTTTGTTTTATAAAATAATATAACTAGCTTGAACTGCTTATATATTTGCTAAACTTAGTTAAGTTATAGCAGTAAAGAATTATAAAAAAAACAAAAGCTTAAATTATTTATAATAACTATATATATAGTATTTAAAAGAAATAACAAAAAAAAGCAATAAAACATAAATAATCGGACTAATAGTATTGTTTATAGCTATAATCTTATATAGAAATAAAGCAAAAAATAAGCAGCAAAAAATAAAAAAAACATAGTAAGCTAAAAAAAAAAGAAATAAAGAAAATAACCTCTAAATATTATAACAAAATAAAATAAATAAATAATCTTTCTAGTTATTTTTTTATTATTTAATTTTAAATATATTATAAATATTACCTCCTATATTCTTTATATTAGCTAGCTTTATTAGTTTATACTATATTTTTTTTTTTAACGTTAACTAATAGTAATATTAGCTTTTTTAAAAAGTTATATTATATAATTTAGCTTTTTTTTTAAAATATATAGCCCTTTTTATAAATTCCTATAAAAAGAAATATAGCAAGCAATAAAATAAAGTTATTATTATATTATTAAAAAATTTAAATAAGTTAAACGTTGCTATAAATAAATTATAGCTATTATATTAAAGTTATAAAGTTTTTTTTTTATTTCTTTTTATATATATATAAATAAAGTAAACTTACGTATAAGCGTAAAATTCTTTGTTTAACTATGTTTAATTTTAAAATAAAAAGCTTTTTTTAGTTATTATTATGCTATTTTTAATAAATCCTTACTAAATAAATCTTAATTTTTGTTTAATTTTAAAATAATAAATAAAATAATAAAAATATAAACGTTTAAAGCAAAAATAGGTATAATAAAAAAAAAAGCGGCTAAACAACATTTTTAAAAATTATTTTTATAAACTGTTTTTATTTAATAAAATAAATATTTAAAATAAATTTAATAAAAAACTAAATAGGTATAAAATAAAACGCTGTTTATTTTATTATAAAAAATAAATAAACGCTTTAGCTTAAATTAAGTTAAAATTTAAGTTAAATAGTTTTATTTTATTAACTAAATTATAAAAATATTATATTTTTCTAGTTTTTATAAATAAGTTGCTAATATTTAATTAATAGTATATAGTTTTAACTTTTAAACTATATTAGCTTATTTTTAAAACAGGTATAAGCAAAAAAAAAAGAAATAAATATAAAAATATATTATTTACTATAAAAATTAAACTGCTATTTTTATATTTTATTTTAATATTAGCTATTAGTTCTTTTTTTTTATATAAACTAAATAGTTATAATATTTAAACTTTACTATATTTTTTAATTTAATAGCTTTATAATTAATAATTTGCTAATAATATAGCGTTTAAAATAAGCTTTTAATATACTGGTAATAACTTAGTTTTTTTTTATTTATTTTTTATAAAGCTTAACTAGAAATATTTTTATTTATAAGTTTTACTTAAACTTTAATAATAAATAACTTTAAAATAACTTTAATTTTTATAAATACGAATAAATAGGCAGGCAGCAAAATAAAATTTTATTTTTTCTTTTTTTGCTAGTTTATATAAAAAAAAAATTTTATATAGCCTTTATTTTAACGCTTTTATTAAATAATTAGCTTTTTAATTTTTAATAATAATAATAAAAGTTTTTTAGCAGTTATATACGTTTAAAACTAATATTATTAATATTACTACGTTTTTATAAAAAATTACTAAGTTTTTTTATATTAGTATATTGCTTATAGCTTAAGTTATTAAAAAGAATTTAACTTTTTTTCTTTTTTTTAAAAAAGAATTTAACTGTTTATTATAAGCTAAGCCTATATACCTACTTTTCTATAGTTTTTTATAGTTTAGCCCTTGCCTTTAGCCGGCTTTTTTACTATAAAGTTTTTATATTTTATAGTTATAGTATTTTTATATAATAATATTATAAAAGCATATAATATATAATATTTTATTAGTAACTTTAATAAATAAAATATATAAAACTTATAAGTAAGCGCTAAAAGTTATTTCTGTTTATTAAATAATTTTTTTTTTTTTTAAGCAAACAAGCTATTATTTTTTTTTATTCAAATTAAAGGATTCTATATAAAATATAGCCGCTTTTAGTAAATACTACCTTTATTAACCTTAATATAAAAATAGTTTTACTTAAGCATTTATTTTAAATATATAATTTATTATAAGCACGTTCTCGGTAGGTAATAAAATAATAGCTTTTTAAAAAAAAGAATATTATAGTTTAGCTTATTGTAGCTAGTATAAAAAAAAAAAAAAAAAAAAAAAGATTATATAATAAAACAAACAAAACGTAAAATAAATAAACATAATAAAATATAGTAAAATATATTATATAATTTTATATATAATAAAAAGAATAATAAAAATATATAGTAATATAAGCATAAATAAAAAACAGGGGCAATAAAAAAAAAAATAAGCATAAAACTATTTTTGTTCGAAAGCTTAATTTTTAATAAAACATAACTTAATTAAATATTTAAAAAAAAAGTTTTAATGCTAAAAATAAATATACGTTATAAACTATTAGCTTTATTTTATAAATAAAAGCTAAATAATATATATATATAATAAAAAGCTAGCTTACTGTAGTTTATTATAATATTTTCTACGTAGCTTTAACTAGCTTATAAAACATAAAAAATTAAGCTATATTAAATATTAAATAACTATTATTTTTAACGTTAAATATATTTCGAGCAATAAAATAAAAGTTAGGTAAATTAGTCGCTTTTTTTATGCTACTATATATATAATCTTAGTAGCTATTACTATTAAATAGCACGTTAACGTTTTATTAGTATAATATACTATTAAGCTTGTAGCTATTAACTATTTACTTTTATAAAAAAGCATAAAACTTAGTAAAATTCTTTTTTTTTTTTTTTTTTTTTATTTTCCGTTCTTTTATATTGTTTATTTTATATAATTTATTCTACTTAATATACTCTATTTAATATATTCTATTTAGTATACTTTATTTAATATATTTTATTTAATATATTTTATATAGTATATTTTATATAGCGTACTTTATATAGTATACTTTATATAAATAAATATACGCATATAATTAACGTTAACTATTTTTAGCCTGCTATAAACGTAAGCTATAAAAACAACTATAAATTATATATTTAAATATAAAACCGTCCTTTATATAAATATATCCTTTTTTTATAAGCTTTATAAAATATTGCTTTTTTATTATACTTTTTATTAGCTAAAGTAAAAAAGCTGCTAGAATATTGCTAATATTATATACGCGCTATATTAAAATAAAAATATATATTGCAATCTATAGTATACTAAAAAGTTTAAAACCGGTATTATTTATTAGCGCTATTTATTAGCTTATAATACCCGTTTAAAAAATAGCTAGCTTTATTTATAATAGTAGTATTAAGCAAAAGAAAAGTAGGCAATAAGCAATAAATAATAAACAATAAATAATAAATAATAAGTAATAATATTAACTAAGCCTTTTATAAACGTATAAAATATAAAAAAGCTAATAATTAAATTTTAATTATAATAAGCCTTTATTTAAAAAAGCTATACCCTAGGTTTTCTTTTTTTTATTACGCAAAACTAACGCTATATATACCGAATAGTTATAATATTTAAGTTTAAATATATTTTTTAATTTAATAAATTTATAACTACTAACCTAAAAATAGTATAACGTTAAAAATAAGCTTCCGATAAACTAATAACAACTTAGTTTTTTTTTATTTACTTTATATAAAGCCCAGCTAAAAATACTCCTGTTTATAAGTTTTACCTTAATTTTAATAATAAATAACCTTAAAATAACCTTAACTTTTATAAATATAAACAAGTAAACAAGCAATAAAATAAAATTTTATCCCCCCTCTTTTTGCTAGTTTATATAAAAAGAAAATTCTATTCCCGTAAGTTTTATAAAAAAAGAATTTTATATAGCCCTCCGTTTTAGCGCCCCTATTTAATAATTAAGCTTTTAACTTTTAATAGCAATAATAAAAGTTTTTTAATAGTTATATATATTTAAAACTAATACTGTTAATATTATTATATTTTTATAAAAAATTACTAAATATTTTTACGTTAATATATTGCTTATAGCTTAAATTGTTAAAAAAGATTTAACTGTTTAATTTTATTTTATATATTTTTATAAACTTAGCTATTTTTTATAGTTTAGCTTTTTTACTATATAATCTTTATATTTATTTTGTTATTATAATATTTTTATATAGCTATAATAAAAAAAAAACATAATATAATATATAGTATATAATATAAAAAGCTTTATAAAAAAACTTATTAGTAAAATATATAAAATTTATAAGTAAGCGCTAAAAAAAGTTTTAGTTTATTATATTATTTATTTTTTTAGCAAAATAAGCTATTGTTAATTTATATTTAAATAAAAAAGTTTTATATAAAATATTATAGCTTTTAGCTAATATTGCCTTTTATTTTAAGTTAATAATAAAATAATAGTTTAATAAAATTAATAATATAATTATTTAGCTAGTTATAATAAATATAAAATAAAAAAAATAAAAAAAAAAGTATATATATAAAAATAAAAAAAGTATTATAAAAGGAGGAATATAAATAAGTCGGAATAAAATATATAGTTTTCGAATAAAAAAAAAAAAAACAAAATATATTATATAATAAAAAAGCATAAAAAAAAAAAAATATAGCTAAAAAAAAATTTAGTATATATAACTATTTTTATTAAAAAGTTTAATTTTTTTTTTAAATAACTATAATAGTTATATAAAAAAAAAGCTTTAATACTAAAAAAAAATATAAATTATAAATAGCTAGCTTTACTTTATATATATAAATAAAATATAATATATATAAAATATTAAGCTAGCTTATTATAAATAGCTATATATATTTATTATTTTAAGTTTTTTTTATATAGTTTAAATTAGCTAAAAAAATATAAATAAATAAGCTAAGTTTAATATTAAATAATTAATAAAATTAACGTTAAACTAGTTTTAAATAATAAAATAAAAGTTCGATAAATTAATTACTTTTTTATATTACTATATATATAATTCCGGTAGCTACTACTGCTAAATAATATATTAACACTTTATTAGTATAGCTTACTATTAAGCTAGGAGTAACTAGCTATTTATTTTTATAATAAAGTATAAGGCCTTATTAAATTTTTTTATTTTTTTTATTTTATTTTTTATTTATTTTTTTATATAGTTTATTTTATATAGTTTATTTTATATAGTTTACTTTATATAGTTTATTTTATATAAATATTATATATAAGTAAAAAGCTTTAGCTATTTTTAGCTTTTTTTTATATAAACGTAGAATTATTTTATAAGCTATATAAAATAATGCTTTTTTATTATACCTTATATTACTATAATAATAAAAAAGTAGCCGAAATATTGCTAAAATTATATATATATACGCTATAGTTTAATATAAACATATATTATAGCTAAAATTGTTTAAATTTATAGTTAACTAAAAAATAAAAAAATTGTTTATATACGTAAAAAAAAAAAGCATAAAAGCTTTAAAACTAATATTATTTATTAGCGCTGTTTATTAGCTTATTTAATAAAAATAAATCTACTATTTTTTTTAAGCTTATAGTATTTATTTTAAAAATAGTTAGCTAAATTTATAATAATAGTAATAAAAAAAAAAGAAATAAACAATAAGCAGCAATATTAACTTATTTTTTTATAAATAAAAAAAATTAAACAAGTTTATAATATAACGTAAACATAAATAATATAAAAAAGCTAATAATAAAATTTTAATTATAATAAAGCTTTTAACTAAAAAAACTATGCTTTTAAGCTTACTTTTTTTTTTTCTTTTTTTACTTTTTAAAAAAATAAAGCTAGCTTTATATATATTAAATAGTTATAATATTTAAGCTTAAATATATTTTTTAATTTAACAAATTTATAACTATTAATTTAAAAGTAGTATAACGTTAAAAACAAACTTCCGATAAATTAATAATAGCTTAATTTTTATTTATTTATTTTATATAAAACTTAGCTAAAAATATTTTTATTTATAAGTTTTATTTTAACTTTAATAATAAATAATTTTAAAATAACTTTAATTTTTATAAATATAAACAGGCAAGCAAACAATAAAATAAAATCTTACTTTTTTTTTTATTTGCTAGTTTATACGGAAAAAAGGATTCTACTTTTTTAAACCTTATAAAAAAGGAATTTTACTGAAAGTCCGAAAGAAATTTTATATAGCTACCGTTTTAGCGCTCTTATTAAACAATTAAACTTTTAACTTTTAAAAGCAATAATAAAAGTTTTCTAACAGTTATATACGCTTAAAACTAGTACCGTTAGTATTACTACGTTTTTATAAATAATTACTAGGTCTTTCTACGTTAATATACCGCTTATAGCCCAAATTGTTAAAAAGAATTTAACCCCCTCCTTTAAAAAAGAATTTAACCGCCTGTTATTGGCCGGGCCCGTATATAACATACTAAAAAAAAAAAAGATTGTACCCTTAATCTTTTTGTTCTATAAGATAGGATTATTTATATATAGCATTATATATATTAATATAAAGCTTATTTATTATATTTTATTAAACAATATTTAATAAAGCTATTTTATTAAAATATTTAAATATTTATAATATATATAATATTATAATATAATAGTTATTTAACTTATAATAAAAGTAGCAATAAAGTTATACGCTATAATAATTAAAGTAGCGCTATAAATATAAGCTATAAAAAGTAAAAAAAAATAACTAAAATATATATTAAAAATAATAATATAAAAAAAAACAATAAATAAA
>JADKYC010000379.1:0-11380 GCA_019843955.1 Xylaria sp. 218_066 | reverse complement strand
CTTATTTTTATTTTTATCTTTTTTTTTTTTTCCTTTTTTTTTTCTCCTTTTGCTTTTTTTTTTACTAACGCTAGCCTGCCCCGCTTTTAATACTGGTTATAATATATTTTTCCTACTTTATATTTAGCTTAATCTACCTTTTTATTTATTATTTTATTTAATACTGCTTACTAATACTATAGCTTTTTTATAAACTTTTTTATTTTTGCTTTTAATAGCAGCTTTTTTTTAGCTTAATATATCTATTTAGCTTTTTTTTAAACTAGCTGTTTACTTAAGTGCTATAGCTTGTTTAATTTTTATAAAAACATTAACGCAGCTTTATTTTTTAGCTATAATAGCATACTTTTATAAGCTAGCATACTAATTCTACTATTATTTAAACCTAAACTTTTAGCTTATAAATATATAATAATAGCTTTATTAAGCTTACTATTTTAGCTTATGTAACTATTTTTTTAAATATAATTTTATAGCTATTATAAAATAATAGCGTAAATAATCTTTTAAATATTAAATATATTTATTTTAACTTTTAACGCGTTTATAGCTATAATAAGCTACTTTTTATTTATTTAGTTTTAAAAAATTGTTTTTTTTTTTTTATTGTTTTTTATAGTACTATAATAAATAATATAGTTTAACTTATAACCTAACGCTTTAACTTATTTTATTATGCTGCTATAAATAATAACCTTGTTATTATTTATACTATATTAAGCTTTTATTTATTTAGCTTTTTTAGCTATAACAGCTATAAACAATAAATAGCTACTTGTAGTTATATATTAAACGTTATATTAAATATTAGCCTACGTTATTAAAAACTAAAATAGCTTAACTTTAGTTTTATTAATAAAAATAATATAGTAAAATAGTTTTTTATTTTATAGTAGTAGTATAGCTATTAAAAAAACTTTTTATACTTTACTTTTAGTTAAAATACCTTTAAACCGTAAAAAGCAGTAATAAAACTATACTATTTTTAATATATCTTTTTTAACTATATTTAAAATTATATAATATTTATTAATTATAATATAGTTTAGCTATATAATATTATATATTTAGTTTAAAAATTACTAAAACGTTTTTATAACTGCTACTTTAAACGTTATAAAAATAATAGCTATAATTAAGCTTAGCAGCTTTATAGCTTAAAAAATTTTAGCTATAATTTATAATATTTTATATTGCTATATTATATTTTATTATAGCAAAAAAAACAATATTACTATAATAGTTATTTTATTTAAACTTATATATATTAGCAATAAAAATAATAAGCTTTTATTGCTATTAATATTTATTATTTAAATAATTAAATTATAGCTTAGCTAAATTATATATATAATTATTTTTTATTTTAGCTAAAACATAGCTTTAAAATTGTTAAACATTTAATAAAATTGCTATATTATATTTATTTTTATAAATTATTATAGCTATTTTACTTAAGCTTAGTTTATTTTATTTATAAATAGTAATATTTTTTTTTTGCTAAAAAATATACTTTACGTTACCTTTAGCTTAAGTAGCTAATATTATTATAAGCTAACGTTTTAAAACTAGCTTTATTATTATATTATATTAAATAAACCTTGCTAAAGCTCTTATATATATATTATTTATATTATATATATGCTATATATAGCTTATAAGTTTATAATATTATTTTTATCCTTATTTTTATTTTTATTTTTATTACTACTATTATTTTTTTTATTTTTATTAGCTATTTTAAAGCTAGCTTTAATAATATAATAATAAACAATTGTAATTATAATATGCTATTATACGCTTATATTAATAAAAAAACCTAGCAGCTAGTTTATATAAAATTCGAAAGTGTACTATATTTAGTTACCTATTTATATAATATACTATAAGCTTTAAATAACTATATTATTCCTACTTTTATTTTTAAAATCCTTAAAGTTTTTAAAGTCCTTATTATTTTTATTATCTTTGTTAGCTTTATTATTGTTTTTATTAGCTTTATTGTTTTTTTTTATATATTTATTTTTATACCTATTTTTGCTAGCAGCCCCCCTTTTTTTATAACAGCTAACAACAATATTAACTATTTATAAATATAAGGTTAGCTATTAAACAGACTAAATTATTTTTTATATAGTTTGCTAAAATAATAATATAAGCTATAAATATTATATAAACAGCTTTTTTACTTTTGCTAGCAAATATTAATATACTATTTTAATTATTTATTATAAATAATAGCTTTTATAATAATAGCTAATAAAATAAACAAAGCTTTAATAAATAAAAATATTTTAAGTACTTTTAGCTTTAATATTATAAATATATAAGTTAAACATTTTAAACGTTTATTTAAGCTAGCTAGCTATTAAATATATTAATATAAAAAGCTATTAATAAAAGTTTTTAAACGTAGCTTTATATGCTTATATTACGCTATTATAATAAATATAGCGTACTATTACTTACCCCCAGCCTTTTACCCTAGTAAAAAGCTAGACTTTATAAAGTGCTACTTTTATTATTATACGCCTACTTAGCTACTTTAAGCTTAACACGCTGCTTACGTTTTAATAGTTCTATTTATCGATAAAAAATAAATATTTTATTTAGCTATTTGTTAAATTATTTTTTAGCCGTACTTAATTAATCGGAAAAAACGTAAAAGCTATATTTAATACTGCTTTTTTTGCTATTTTTATTTTTATCCCTATTTTTATTTTTATTTTTATTTTTACTCCTGCTATTATTTCTATTTTTGCTTTTATTTTTATTTCTATTTCTACTTTTATTTCTACTTCTATTTTTATTTCTACTTTTATTTTTATTTTTACTCCTACTTTTATTTCTATTTTAATTTTAGTAGCTGCTAATAAAAAAAGCAGCTTTTACTTAAGTAGCACCTTAGTTTTAGCAATTAATATAACAATAATATTATATAGCTTTAATACTTTAAAGCGGACGTTATAATAAAAAACCTAGTTTTTTTACTAATTAATAACGCTTTTTTTAAATAATTTAAGCACAATAGTTATATTATACGCTTAAGCGCTATAAATTTAATTAATTAGCGTAAGCTTTATTTCGCTAAATAACAAAGTTAAAAACTGCTAGACTATAAGCTATATAAACGTTTATAAGCTAAAGCTTGCTTTTTAAGCTATATTTTCGTTTATATTTTTTTTTTTTTATTTTGTTTATATAGTTACTTTTAATATATAAAAGCTTTAAACTAAAATAAAATAACGTATAACCTTAATAATACTTAAATAAATCGTTATATAATTTTTTGCTTTAGTTTACTTGTTATTATTTATAATATTTATAATTATAAATACGTTAACAAATATACTTTTATATAATAATATTTTAACTAAATAGTTTAAAATAGCTAACAAAAAATTAAATATAGCAATATTAAGCTACGCTTTTTAAGCTTTATTACTTTTATATTAAGCTACTTTAATTATATAAGTTTTAATAATGCTTAACTATTTATTTTATTAGCTAGTTAGCTAATATAACAGCAGCTTATTGCTGTTATTATTATTATACTATTTTTTAAGCTGCTATAAATATATAAACATTTAGCTAAAATAGCTAATATATTAGTTTAGCAACTAAAAGCTTATTTTAAGCTTTTATAGCTTAATAAGCTTAAACTTTATTATATTAAACTATATAAAGTTAAATAAAACGTTTAAACCGAGCTTAAACAACTAAGCTATTATATATATTTTTTAAACTATTTGTTATATATTATTTTAAACTATTTAAAACGCTTTTTATTTTTTTTTTAATACTTTTATTTACCCGTTTTAGCTTAGCTATATAGCTATAGCCTATATTTAAGCTTTTTTTTTACTGCTAAAAAACTTTTTAAAATATTTAGCTTAACTTAGTTATTAAATAAAAAAGTTTGTTTTTTTTATATTATCTTTTAACCTATTGCTGCTTTATACTTTAAGCTAGTTAAAATAAATATAAATAAAATAAATTAACTAATATATTAGCGTTCTAAGTATTTTAAACATTTTAAATAACTTAGCTTATAGCAGCTTATTAATATTATTAATATTATTATTGCTATTATTATTACTATTATTATTATTATTATTATTATTACTACTATTGTTATTATTACTATTATTATTATTTTTTTTTTTGCTATAAAAAAAAAAAAAACGTTTAATTTTAAACTAACTGCTAATAGCTTAGCTTATAAAAAATTACTAGCACCGGACCTTTTTCTGCTATAGGGTATTATATGCTTTATTAATATTGCTTTATTAACTTAGCCGCTTATACGTTCTATAATTAGCTTATTTATACGCTATATAGCAGTATTTCTAAATATTTTTTATTTGCTATAATATATATAAATATTTAAAACATACTAACTTATTAGATATAAGCTTATAAAAAATAAAAATAAAAATATTATAAAATAGTAAATATAAAAACATTTTTAAATTTTATTAAATATAAGCTATAGCTAAAAGCTTTTATATATTGTTTATAATAGCATACTAGTTTTTAAAGTTAATTTTATAATGCTTATAACTTTTTAAATAGCTTACAACTTTATTTATAATAATTATATACTAGTAGCTTTTATAAATAATAATATAATATATAAACAAAAAAACAAAAAGAAATATAATATCTATTATGTTTGTTTTTTTATAAAAGCAGTATAAAAAATAGTATACTTATATAGTAAAAAAAAAAAAAAAAAAAAAAAAAAAAAATTAAAAAAAAAAAAAAAAAAAAAAAAAAAAAAAGCAAAAAACCAAAATAAATAAAAAAATATAGTACAGCTTATATTTTTATTATTATACTTTATTGTTTTTTAGCATTTTTTTATCTTTTTTTATTTTTGTTTTTTTATTTTTTTTTTTTTTTTTCTACGTTTTTTCTTTCTTTTTTTTTTTTTTTTTTTCCCTTTCCTTCCTTTTTTTATATATAATTATAAACAAGCTATAAAATATAATATAATTTATATTCTATTTTACGTTATAAAATAAAAAAAAAATAGTATATAAATAAAAACTTTATATATTATTTATATATTTAGTTTATAACTTATAAAAAAAAAAGCATATATTAATTTATATAAATAAATAATAAATATAGCTTATATATTATAAACTAATAAGCTTATATAAATATAAATATACCTTAGTTGCTTATTATAAATATATTAACGTATATATAAATTAATTAGTAGTAGTTAGTTATAAGGACGTTTTAGATTTAGGGCTCCAGCATACTATATATAAGTAGCCTAAAAAAATAAAGCAGCTTACTTAAACTAACTAAGCAAGCAAGCTTCCGTAATAAAAAATACTTATAACTATATAGACTTATTATATAAACTATTATATAGCCTGCTATATAAACTATTATATAAATTATTATATAGCCTACTATATAAACTATTATATAGCCTGCTATATAGCCTACTATATAAACTATTATATAGCTTGTTATATAAACTTATAAAAGCAGACAAAAACTTAATTAATATATATAAATAGCTAGATTTTTATTTTTATTTTTTTTTTAATATACAAATAGGAGTTATATAGCTAAAGAAAAAGCTATATTATATACTATTAGGTCTGTAGGCTCCTGGGCTTAAAATTATTTATTAATTTAAATAAGTAAATATATTCTACATAAGCTAATTTCGAGAAAAAAAAATTAAGGGCTAAATTAATATAACCGGCTTAAACCGCCTATATACTTATTAAACCTAGTTTAATTATAGCAGCAAAAAACCGTAAAAAAGTAAAAGCTTAGATTATTTATATTAACTATATATATAATATTTAAAAAAAACAACAAAAAAAAACAACAAAATATAAACAATCGGATTAATAATACTGTTTATAGCTATAATCTTATATAAAAATAAAGCAAAAAATAAGCAGCAAAAAATAAAAAAAGCGTAATAAGCTAAAAAAAAAAGGAATAAAAAAAATAACCTTTAAATATTATAGCAAAATAAAATAAATAAATAGTTTTTCTAGTTATTTTTCTATTATTTAATTTTAAATATATTATAAATATTACCTTTTATATTCCTTATATTAGCTAGCCTTACTAATTTATACTATATTTTTTTCTTTAACGTTAACTAATAGTAATATTAGCTTTTTTAAAAAGTTATATTATATAATTTAGCTTTTTTCTTAAAGTACGTAGCCTTCTTTATAAATTCTTATAAAAAAAAATATAGCAAGTAATAAAATAAAGTTATTATTACGCTATTAAAAAACTTAAATAAATTAAACGTTACTATAAATAAATTATAGCTACTATATTAAAGTTATAAAGTTTTTTTTTTGCTTTTTTTTATATATATAAAAACGAAATAAATTTATATATAAATATAAAATTTTTTGTTTAATTATATTTAATTTTAAAATAAAAAGCTTTTTTTAGTTATTATTATACTATTTTTAATAAATTCTTATTAAATAAATTTTAATTTTTATTTAATTTTAAAATAATAAATAAAATAATAAAGATATAAACGTTTAAAATAAAAATAAATATAACAAAAAAAAAAGCAGCCAAACAATATTTTTAAAAATTGTTTTCGTAAACTATTTTTATTTAATAAAACAAGTATTTAAAACAAATCTAATAAAAAGCTAAATAAGTATAAAATAAAACGCTATTTATTTTATCGCAAAAAATAAGTAAGCGTTTTAGCTTAAACTAAATTAAAATTTAAGTTAAACAGCTTTACTTTATTAACTAAATTATAAAAATATTATATTTTTTTAGTTTTTATAAATAGGTTACTAATATTTAGTTAATAATATATAGCTTTAACCTTTAAACTATATTAGCTTATTTTTAAAATAAATATAAGCAGAAAAAAAAGGAATAAATATAAAAGTATGCTATTTATTATAAGATCAGATTATTATTTTTATATTTTACTTTAATACTAGCTATTAGCCCCCTTTTTTCTTTTTTTATATAAACTAAATAGTTATAATATCTAAGCTTTATTATATTTTTTAATTTAATAGGTTTATAACTATTAACCCGCGGGTAATATAGCGTTAAAAATAAACTTCCGGTATACTAATAATAACTTAGTTTTTTTTTATTTATTTTTTATAAAGCTTAGCTAAAAGTATTTCTATTTATAAGTCTTACCTTAACTTTAATAATAAATAACTTTAAAATAACCTTAACTTTTATAAATATAAATAAGCGGGCAAGCAGGCAATAAAATAAAATTCTACCCCTTTTTTTTTTACTAGTCCGTATAAAAAAAAAATTTTATATAACTTCCTATTTTAGCGCTCTTATTTAATAATTAGCTTTTTAACCTTTAATAGCAACAATAAAAATCTTTTAACAGTTATATATATTTAAAACTAATACTATTAGTATTACTACGTTTTTATAAAAAATTACTAGGTCTCTATATGCTAATATACCGCTTATAGCTTAAGTTATTAAAAAAAATTTAACCCCCTTTTCTTTTTTAAAAAAGGATTTAACCGCCTATTATAGGCCGGGCTTATATACCTACCTTTTTATAGTTTTTTATAGTTCAGCCCTTGTTTCTAGCTAGCTTTTTTACTATAAAATCTTTATATTTTATAGTTATAGTATTTTTACATAGTAATATTATAAAAGCGTATAATATATAATACTTTATTAATAACTTTAATAAATAAAATATATAAAACTTATAAATAAATATTAAAAGTTGCTTCTATTTATTAAATAACTTATTTTTTTTTTAAACAAATAAGCTATTATTCTTTTTTATTTAAATTAAAAGATTTTATATAAAACACGGCCACTTTTAATAAATACTACCCTTACTAACTTTAATATAAAAACAGCCTTACTTAAATATTTATTTTAAGCATATAATTTATTATAAGTACGTTTTTAGTAAGCAATAAAACAATAGTTTTTTAAAAAAAAAAATACTATAGTTTAGCTTGTTATAGTTAATATAAAAAAAAAAAAAAAAAAAAAAAAAGGATTATATAACAAAATAAATAAAACGTAGAACAAATAAACATAATAACATATAGTAAAATATATTATACAATCTTATACGTAAAAAAGAAAACAATAAAAATATATAACAATATAAGTATAAATAAAAAATAAAAGCAATAAAAAAAAAAATAAGCATAAAACTACCTTTGTTCGAAAGCTTAATTTTTAATAAGATATAACTCGATTAAATACTTAAAAAAAAAGTTCTAATATTAAAAATAAATATATATTATAGGCTGCCGGCTTTATTTTATAAACAGAAATTAAATAATATATATATATAAGTTTTAATTAGCTTATAAAACATAAAAAATCAAACTACGTTAAATATTAAATAATTACTATTTTTAATATCGAGTATATTTTAAGCAATAAAATAAAAATTAAATAAATTAGTTGCTTTTTTTATACTACTATATATATAATTTCGGTAGCTACTACTGCTAAATAACATATTAACACTTTACCGGTATAACGTATTACTAAGTTTGTAGCTATTAGCTATTTACTTTTATAAAAAAGTATAAAACCTAGTAGAATTTTTTTTTTTTTTCTTTTTTATTTTATTTTCCGTTCTTTTATATTGCTTACTTTATATAATCTATTCTATTTAATATATTTTACTTAGTATACTCTACTTAGTATACTTTATTTAGTATATTTTATTTAATATATTTTATATAATATATTTTATATAACGTATTTTATATAGCATATTTTATATAGTATACTTTATATAAATAATATACGCATATAATTAACGTTAGCTATTCTTAGCTTATTATAAACGTAGGTTATAAAAATAACTATAAATTATATGTTTAAATATAGAACTGTTTTTTACGTAAACGCGTCCTCTTTTCGCGGGTTTTATAAAATATTGCTTTTTTGCTATACTTTTTGTTAGCCGAAGTAAAAAAGTTACTAAAATACCGCTAATATTATATATACGCTATATTAAAGTAAAAATATATATTGCGATTTATAGCGTATTAAAAAATTTAAAACTAGTATTATCTATCGGCGCTATTTATTAGCTTGCAGCATTTATTTAAAAAATAGCCGGCTTTATTTATAATAGTAGTATTAAGCGAAGAAAAAATAAGCAATAAGCAATAAGCAATAATACTAACCGGGCTTTTTATAAACATATAAAATATAAAAAAGCTAGTAATAAAATTTTAATTATAATAAGCTTTTATTTAAAAAAACTATACCTTGGGCTCTTCCCTTTTTACTATATAAAGCTAACGCTATATATAATAAATATTTACAATATTTAAGCTTAAATATATTTTTTAATTTAATAAGTCTGTAACTACTAACTTAAAAGCAGTACAATATTGAAAATAAGCTCCCGGTATATTAATAATAGCTTAGTTTTTTTTTATTTATTTTTTATAAAGCTTAGCTAAAAG
Organism: Xylaria sp. 218_066; assembly: GCA_019843955.1. Taxonomy (NCBI): domain Eukaryota; kingdom Fungi; phylum Ascomycota; class Sordariomycetes; order Xylariales; family Xylariaceae; genus Xylaria; species Xylaria sp. 218_066. The sequence goes on along the minus strand of JADKYC010000379.1, from coordinate 1,916 downwards.
TATTTTTGCTTATAAATCTTATTTTAACTTTAATAATAGATAACCTTAAAATAACCTTAACTTTTGTAGGTATAAACGGGCGGGCAGGCGGTAGAATAAAATTCTACCCCTTTTTTTTTACTAGTTTGTATAAAAAAAGAATTCTACCCTTTCTCGGGTCCTATAAAAAAAAAATTCTATATAACTTCTCGTTTTAACGCTTTTATTAAATAATTAGCTTTTTAACCTTTAATAGCAATAACAAAGGTTTTTTAGCGGTTGTATACGCTTAAAACTAGTATTATTAATATTGCTATATTTTTATAAAAAATTACTAGGTTTTTTTATGTTAATATATTGCTTATAGCTTAAGTTGTTAAAAAGAATTTAACCCCTTTTTTTAAAAAAAAATTTAACTGTTTAACTTTACTTCGTATACTTTTATAAACTTAGCTATTTTTTATAGTCTAGCTTTTTTACTACGTAGTTTTTATATTTTGTTATTATAGTATTTTTATATAGCTATAATAAAAAAAAAGCATAATATAGCATATAATATATAGTATAAAAAACTTTATAAAAAAACTTTATTAACAAAATATATAGAACTTATAAATAAACGCTAAAAAAAGTTTTAGTTTGTTATTTTTTTAGTAAACAAGCTATTATTAATTTATATTTAAATAAAAAAATTTTATATAAAATATTATAGCTTTTAGCTAATATTGCTTTTTGCTTTAAGTTAGCAATAAAATAATAGTTTAGTAAAATTAATAATATAATTGTTTAGCTAGTTATAATAAATATAAAATAAAAAAAATAAAAAAAAAAGTATATATATAAAAATAAAAAAAGTGCTATAAAAAAAAGAATAAAAATAGGTTAGAATAAAATATATAATTTTTAAATAAAGAAAAAAAAAATAAAATATATTATATAATAAAAAAGCATAAAAAAAAAAAAAGTATAGCTAAAAAAAAATTTAGCACGCGTAACTACTTTTATTAAAAAGCTTAATTTTTTTTTTAAACAACTATAATAGTTATATAAAAAAAAAGCTTTAGTACTAAAAAAAAATATAAATTATAAATAGCTAGCCTTACTTTATATATATAAATAAAGTATAATATATATAAAATATTAAGCTAGCTTACTATAAATAGCTATATATATCTGTTATTTTAGGTTTTTTTTATATAGCTTAAACTAACTAAAAAAACATAAATAAACAGGCTAAATTTAATATTAAATAACTAGTAAAATTAACGTTAAACTTATTTTAAGCAATAAAATAAAAGTTCAATAAATTAATCGCTTTTTTATATTACTATATATATAATCTTAGTAGCTATTATTACTAAATAATATATTAACGTTTTATTAATATAGTTTATTATTAAGCTAAAAATAACTAGCTATTTATTTTTATAATAAAATATAAAGTTTTGTTAAATTTTTTTTTTTTTTTTTATTTTATTTTTTATTTATTTTTTTATATAGTTTATTTTATATAATTTATTTTATATAATTTATTTTATATAGTTTACTTTATATAGTTTATTTTATATAGTTTATTTTATATAATTTACTTTATATAAATATTATATATAAATAAAAAGCTTTAGCTGCTTTTAGCCTTCTTTTATATAAATATAGAATTATTTTATAAACTATATAAAATATTATTTTTTTATTATATTTTATACTATTATAGTAATAAAAAAGCAACTAAAATATTGCTAAAGTTGTATATATATACGCCGTAGTTTAATATAAACATATATTATAACTAAAATTGTTTAAATTTATAACTAACCGAAAAGTAGAAAAATTATTTATATATATAAAAAAAAAAAACGTAAAAGTTTTAAAACTAGTATTATTTATTAGTACTATTTATTAGCTTGCTTAATAAAATTAAATTTATTATTTTTTTT
>JADKYC010000378.1:0-11386 GCA_019843955.1 Xylaria sp. 218_066 | reverse complement strand
AAGTTAACTTAAAAAAAATAAAAGTTATTTATAACTAAAAACTTTTTATAAATATAAAAAATATATATATTATTTTAATAAATTAAAAAATATAATAAAGACGCTTTCACTTTTATTTTTTTTGTTAAAGTATTATAAATATAAAACATTTATTAAAATTAAAACTAATATTTTTAATAGTATAGTTACTAAAATAATAACTTAATTATATAATAGCTAATAATATTTAATAGTTTATTTTTTAAAAATATTTTATAATATAGAACTAAATTATCGTATATTTAATAAAATATTATACGCTATAATGCTAGCATTAAAAAAATAAAGGCCTAAATTAGTTAAAAATAAAAACAAAAATTTTAAATATAAAATAATATTTAAATTTTTAATAAACGGAATAAGCTAAACTTTTTTTTAAATATAGTTTTTTTATTATTTATTAACTAAATATATATATATATATATATTAGCTAATATATAAAGAATTTAGTTATATAAAAAGTAAAAAAAAAGTTATAACATTACTTTAAATTGTTTTAGCTAGTTAGCAATATTTTTATTAATATTTCTTTTATTTAAATAACTTTTATTTTTATTATAAAGCTTTAATATAAAATAGAAAATTTAAATAGTTTTTAATTAATTAAATGAGTTTTTAAAAAAAACTATTAAAACTTAAATATAAAAATTTATTATAAAAAAAATAAAATTAACATAAAAATAACTTTTAAATTATTAAAAATAAATTAATTATTTACTATAAACGTTTAATTATATTTAACTTTTTATATATATATACTAAGTTAATTTATAAAATATATAATTAAATATTAATAGTATATTTAAAAAAAAAGAAACTTAAAAATTAATAGTTAATTATTATTAATAGTTTAACTTAAAAAGCAATTATAATATATACGTAAACAATTATATAAAATATAAACTAATAAAAATATTTAAAAATAAAACTTTTAGTAAATTAATATTTTTATTAATATTTAACTATATTTAGCGTTATTTAGTAATAAATTTTAAACAAATATTAAAAAATAAATATAAATATAATAATATTTTAGTTATAATAAACTATTTTAAAAAATATATATAAATAATCTTATATACTATATAAGCTATAGCTAAAAATACTATAAAAATATATTATAAAAATCGGTTTAAAATGTTTAAAATATTTATAATAATAACTTTTAACTATAAACTTTAATTTATTTTAATTTTTATAAACAAATTATATAAAATAATAAATATAATTTATATTTTTACCTTTATAAAATATTATAAAACTAAAAAATAAGCTTAAATTATAAATATATATTTAAATTAACGTTTATAACTATATATAAACTATTATTAAAATAACTAGTTTAAATATATATTTATTATAAATTATATTTAAATATTGTTATTTTATAAGTTTAAAAAAATATTTTTTTATAACATTAAAATAAGCTTTTTAATGTTTTTTTTAACTAAAAAAATTAAACTATAGAAACAAAGCTCGAAAATATATTTTTATAAAAAAGAAATCTAAAAATTAATATATAAAAAAAGGTTTAATTTTTAAAAAAAAACAGTAATATATATACCCTTAAAATATCCTTATTATAAAAAGTAATAAATATTTATTACGTAAATTAGTTATATAAATATTCTAATAACGTTTTTTCCGGTTAAAAGTTAAAAAATATAAATTATAAAATAGTATAGCTAAAAAACCTAAAGAAATTTATTATTAAAAAAATAAACGCTTCCTGAATACAGTATTAAAAATTATATTATTAAGTTAACTAAAAAAGTTAAAACGTTAATAATAAATAGTATTTTGTAGAAAACTTCAAAAATAGTGCAAAATTATTTAAAAACTTCTTTAATAAAAATCCCGAATTAGCAAAACTTTTAATATAATTAAAAAAATAATTAAAAGCAATAAAAATAACAAATTTAATACAGCGCATAATAATAATAATAAGGCAATAATATAAAAAGGAAAATTTATAAAACGTTAGTGTATTTAAAATATAATTTACGAAAATTTGCTAATTTAATAAGTAAAAAAACTTATATAATAACTTAATAATATAGAGGCCTAAAAAAAAATTTATATAAATAGAGACCTAAAGCAACCTTTTTTTTAGCTAAAAAGCTTACTAAAATTTACTTATTTATATTTTAAGAACGAGCTATTTCTTTTTTTAAAGGGGGGGTAGTTACGTAGTAAAGCTTGGAGCTTACAGAGTGCGGCTTATAGAGCGTGTGGCTAGATTAATAGCTATACGCTATACTAGCTACTTACTTATTTACTTAATTAGGAACCCTATTTATTAAGATCTGCCCTACTATGTATATATATAAAAACACTACCTTAAGTGGCTGTTTTTCCTATTCCTTCCTTTCCACTTTATTTGTAGATTTATCGTACTAATATAGCAGTTATTGTTGGAGCCTAGCCTTTATCTATGTGCTAAGTGCAACAACAATTAAATTAAGGTTTTAAAAATATTTTAATTTTAAAAAACTAATATAATAGCTTACTTTAATTTAATGATAATATAACGTTATATTAATATATTTAGTTAAAGTTCATAAGCTAAAAAGCGTGTAATGTTTATATATATAGTTATATAACATAAATAAAAAAAAAAACCTTTTTAAAAAAAGTTAAATAAGTTTATAATAAAATAAAAAGAATTTAAAATATATTATTTAATAAACTGTAATTGTAATTTTAAAATTAATTATCAATCTATATTTAAATTTTATAGTTATATATAAAACTTTAATTTAATATTATAAATTTAACTTATATTAACTTATAATAACGTTTTATAAATATTAAAAAATTATTACTACATCATTTAATAATAAAAAAGCTATAAATAAAAACAACTATTATTATTTTGCTTTATGTTTATTTAAATAACTTAAACTTTATAGAAAGTTTAATTTTATATAATTTAAACTATTTTTAAATATTCTTTGTTATTATTTATAAAGCTTTTATTGATTTAGTACATTTTTAATAGTTAAACTTAATTTTATTATAAATTAACTAATAATAATAATAAATAGTTCAGTAATATTTTTCATTCCAATATTTCTTTTATTAATTATTAATATTTTAATAATATAATAGTATAAAGTTTATATTTAACTAAATTTATTTGCGTTTAACTATTTAATAATTTTTGCTTTAAAATTTATAGCTTATATAAATATAACATTTTAAGAAAAGCGTAATTAAACACTTTATCTTATAATATTAATACTATTAATAATAGAATCATAAATATAATAAATTAGACTTATTAATATTTTAAAAATATTAAACTTAGGCTAAATTATATATAGTTTTAGTATTCATTTTTAAATAAGCTTTAAAATTTTAAAAAACATTAATAATAATAACTTTTTATAATTCTGAATATTTTATTAGTAGTTTTATAAAGTTAAAGATTAATATAATATTATGTTGAAGTTAGTTTTTAATTTTGACTATTGTTTGTTATATTAAATATTAAAACTATTCAATTTAATTCAAGTTTTCTGTAATAATAATAACAAAAATAGTAATAATAAACTATATAAACTACAAAAATTATTTAATAATTATAACTTATATAATTTTTAAAAACAAACTTTAATTAAATTATATAATAATATTGCAAAATTGTTTAATAGTATTTTAAATTTGTTGAAGAAAAATTTGTTTAAATTAAAAAAGTTAAATATTGAAAACTTTAACCTGAATTAAAACAATTTAAAAAGTAAAATTAAAATAGCTTATAATAATAAGCTTATACTTATTAAGGTTGTTTATTTAATTAAATAAATTAACATTTTTAAAGAAAAAAAAAGTTACTTTAAAACAATATTAAATAAATTATAACTATATTTTCAACTTTTTTATTTTTAAACTAGCTATTATATAGTAAAACAACAAATTAATTATTATTAAAAACTAAAACATTTGTTACAAAAACTTTATAACTATTTTTAATAAACTTATAACCTATTTTATTATATAAGCCTTTTTAGCTATTAACCGTTTTATTAAATTCTACTTAAGCTTATAGCTAATAATTAATAATAAAGGTATAATAATTAGTGTTATTTAGAAAAAGTTATATTATATTAGAAATATAATAATATTAAATAAAATCAATAACAATTAATATAATGTTATAATTTCTATTTAAACTTATATAAACTTTAATATTAAATAAATATTATTATTATGAAAATAAACTAATATTTTAACTAAATATATATTTAAAGTTATAAAAGCTAAATTTATTTTATTAATAATAACTTATAAAATAGAACTTATTATAATTAAAATTTTTAAAATCATAATTTAAAATAAAGAAAAAAAAACTTTAAAAAACCTAAAATAAAAATAAATTTATTTAAATAAATAATTGTAATTATTAATCTTTTTTACTATTACTCTTTATATTTTTATTTAACAATAATAATGGGTTTATTATAATTAACTATAATAAAGTATATAAATATTATAATTTAATATTTAATTTAATAAATAAAACAATTAAAAATACTGAAAAATGTAATAAAAACGCTTTTAAATAGTACGATTTTTACTTATATAAAAATACTAGCATATTTGTTTATATTTATAAATTATATTTTCATGAAAAAATTAATTACTTAATTTTTTTAATTTATATATATTGGACAGTTTATAATTTCAATAAATAAAAAATATTATTTTTGTAATATTTATAAAAAAAAAATTAAAGTTTATATTAGCTAAATTTAAAATTATATAAACGCTATTTAAGGTATAGAAAATGTAAAAAAAACTTAAAAATTCTTTTCACAAATTAATTTTTATATTAAAGCTAATAATGAAAACATAAAGATCTATTTTAATTTAGTAACTAGTAATAATTTTGTTATAAAACCGCTTTTCAATATTTAAAAATATATATTATTATAAATAATAACAATATAATATAATAAAAATATAAAATAACTTTTTTTTTAAATGTAAAATAAGAATACATATAGGTGTTTTATATTTGTAGAAGTAATAAAGTTAATATAAGTTTTAATTTTTATTAATAAGCTTATAATATCATTATATAGCAATTTTTTGAGTTTATATAATATTATAATTAACTATAAAAAACAAGAGTTTTTTTATTAAGGTTAATAAATAAATTTTTATTTAAAGTAAATAAAATTACAATAATTATTACATGATTTATCTATATTAATAATAAAATAAAAGCTATAAATAATTGTTAGTTATTTAAAAATGTATGTTTAAGTATAAACAAATTAATATATTATTAATAGTCTAATAATTATTCATATTTCTTTTTTATTGATAAGTTAATTATAATAAGTAATGTGTTTAATAAGCTTTTATATAAAGTTAAATATAATAAATTAATAATGTAACTGTTTTTATATATTTTACATTTATAATTTGAACTTAAAAGAAAGAAAGGTTTTAACTAATAGTTAACTTTTAAACTTTAACTAAAATAACTATATCAAATAATTACTTATTATTATTATCATTTAAAGTTATTGGTTAAATTAAAAATAACCTTCATAAAATAATTATTAATATACTATTATTCTTTACTAGTTTAGTATATATTTTAATTATTATAATTATTTTATAACAATCAGTTTTTATAAGCTTAAATAATTAATAAATATATTAATAAAATTATATAATATTTTAATATATATATAATGATTTATAAATAATATCTTTAGCTATTTTAACTATATTTCATAATTCAAAATTATTAAATTAGCTTAAATATTGAAACAATATTTTAAAACTTCTAGGTTCTTTTATAGTTTTATATATTATATATTATAATGTAATAAACTGTTATTTTAAAAAAAATAATAGTATTAATCAAAATTTAATACAATAATAAGCATATTATCGATTTAATTTTTTAAGGTTATTAAAAAAATTAATTTTAAGGTTATTAAAAACCGTTCTTTAAAAAAGCTATATACCATTTAATTTATAAATATATTATTTCTTATTATTGCGATTTTAACTATTATTCATTTATATAAATAAATAAATAAATTATTAAGAGAAACCTTGAATATTATATTATTCTATATTGAATAAGTACTAATTTATTTTTAATATTATAATTTTTAATATATAAATTTTATTGGTTATATTTTTCAGTTATTACTTAATTTAGGCTATGTTATAATGTTATTTTTATAAATCAAAAATTACGTATTAAATATAAATATATATAAAGATTATATAATTATCAAAGCTATTAAAAAAATTATAATAGTTTTAATTAATCATTTATATCTTAAATCTTTTAACTAAGTTAATAAATGTTTAATTAATATTCTTATATACCTTTTGTAATGTAAGTTATAAATATATTTTTAATATTTTCAGCTATTTATATATTCTTTTAAAGTTAAAAAAACAAAAGAATTCAATAAAAACAGTTTAATAAAAAACTTATTTTTTATTTCATTTAATAAGCTAAAAAAGTTATTTATATTATATTTTTAACAATATTCAATAAAATAGATAAAAGAATTTTATTTATTTTAATAGATTTTTAAATATTTAAAATTATTTAAACTATTTAAAGAATTAATAAATTTACTAATAATATATATATATATATTTTTAGCTACTTACGTTATAGTATAAACAAAATTATTAATTATATATATTAAATAACTAAATCTTTATAAATAGCGTATAATAATAAATATTATTTTAATATATAAGATATAATAAAAAGTTGAAAACTGTATATAGTTTGTTTTAAAATAAAAAAATAAATATATATATTAGCTACTATAATAAATGTAAAGTTTGTTTCATTAAATATATATAACTATCAAGTTCTTTTTAATATTATATTTAATAAAATTAAAAGATTATTTTTAATGATTGTTTAAAAATATAAAAAATATATAACTATAAAATATTATTTAAAAAAAAAGTTTTTTTTCTGAATATAACAACTAAACTATAAAATAATTTGTTGTTATTGTATATTTATTCATTTTAAATATCGTTCAAGAAATATAATTTTTATACTTTAATAAAAATTTAGTAATATATATTTTAATTTAATTAAGTTTTTAGTTTATAAACAATTATTTAAGGTTTAGTTTTTATGTTTAAATCATATAATTATTAAAATAAATCTTATTCTTTTCAAAACTACATAGCTTTTATATAAATATCTACGTAAAAATATAAAATTAGCTACAAACTCTATATTTATAAACGCGAAATTATATTATAAATAAAAATATAAATAATAAAATTTAAAAGAAATAATAACATATATTCCAAGTCAAATATTAAATATTATTTATTTAAAAATTTATTAAAAACGTTCTTATCATAACATATTAAACTTTAAAAAGTCCAAAAAAATTACTAAACGTTTTATTTATTAATTTAATTCATTTAAAACTTTTAATATATATTTAAATATTTTTACGTTAAGTTTTAGAATAGAATAAACAATTTAACTTTTAAAAAATAATAATTTTTAAAAATAAAAGTTATTTTTTAATATTATTTAAATAAGTTATGAAAAAACTTTTAATATTTTAATAAATATAAAAGTTATAGTTATAAAAACAACTAGTAAAAATTTAAACAAATTAATTAAAAAATATTACCTATATATTAATAATAAACTTAGAATTAAAAATGCGTTTTCAATAGTTTCTATAGTTAAACGTTTATATAGTTTATTTTATAAAGTTAAGTTTATTAAAAAATTAATTTATATATTAGTTCTTTTTTTTTATAGCTAGCCAAAGTGATTAAAAGCAATAACGATCGCTAGCCGGAATTTCCTACATCTTAATAAGGGGGGTAGCCCCCGCAAGGGGACCCCACTATATAAGTAGGTCTATAGATTAAACAAAAAAGAAGGAACTAAGTAAATTCCTGGCGGAGGTAGGAACTTTACTTTGTTTCTTTTTTTTAAAATTATTATAATATATAAACTTAAACTATACTACCTTTAGTAAACTATATCAAACTTTTAAGCGTAATATATTATGTTAATCATTTATATAAATATTGATAAGAATCTGTAAAAAGCTTTATAAAAGTTTCGTTTTTGAAATTTATAATGTGATTTTAAAATATACAGTTAAAAAAACGTTTAGCAATTTTATTTATTATAATAAAAAAGAATTCTTAACATTCTTTTAAAACAATATTTAAACTAGCTTAAATTATTTTTTTTCATAAAGCAACTTTAAAACTTATATAATATTTTTAGCAACATATAAATAAACATATAACCTTTGTTGTCTTAGTTTTACAAAAATATATAAGTTGATATTTTTCAAGCTAATAAAAAAAAAAGTTTTAGTCATTTATTATATAAAACTTAACGGTAAAATAAACATAATATTTTCATTTAAATGATAAAACTAAAACTTTAATATAACATTTTTTAGCCTAGTTATGAATGTTTTTCTTTTAAAAGAAAATTAATTTACGATAAAATTACAAAAGAAATTCGAATAATTAGTTTAATTTTAAAAGCTTTAAAATTAAAAATGGCCTTTTTTCTGTATTAAGCTTTTTTATATTAAACTTAAAAAATATAGTTTTATTATTCTAACTCGTTTTTTATATTATAGTAATAATCTTTTGTGAATATTTATAAAAAGTTTTTGTCTAAATATCATATAATTTTAAAATATTTTGTTAAACTGTTAAACTATTTTATTTAAGTTTCAAAGTTTAATAAAATGTTAAATATTATTATTATATTTTTTAATTTTCAAAGAATGTTAAATTATTTATTAAAAGCGAAAAAATAATTTATTTAATAATTTCATAAGTTTATACATTTTACTTAAATAAACCATTATTAATATTATAATTAAGCTTTTTAAATTAATAAACATTTAAGTTTAATACATAAATAGATTTCTGCTATAAGTAAAACAATTTGTATTATTATTTTAAGAAGGGATATTTAAGTTTTAAAACACATAAAATAAAAAAAGTTTTAATTACTATTAAAAAAAAAGTTAACTAAGTTAACTTAAATAAATATTTTAAATATATATGTATATATATTTATAATATAACGTGCTTCAGACTTTTAAAAGCTATATAATAAAAACATTATTACAAATTCTTTTAAACATAATGTATTTCTAGCTAAGTAAAAAAATAAATATAAACGTAATTAAAATCAAAAATATAAATATAAGTTTTATTGTGATAATAACTAAATAACTAACAATAGGTTTAACTGAAAATAAGTTATAATATTGTTTCTTTATTAAAGTGTTTAAAAATTAAATTAACGGTCGCTTTTTTATTAAAAGCTGCTTACTGTTAAATGTTTTAAAATACAGCTTATGTATATTCTTATATATTTTGAACCTATCATGAAATATATTTATTTAAATAAGCAAAATGAATATATTTTAACTATGAACAGCTTTAATTTATATGTTATAAAAATAAGTTCTAATAAAATAATTATTGTATAATAATATATTATACTTACAGCTATTTCAAAAACTTAAAATAACAATAGTTTATTTATTAAGCTAAGCTACAAATAGTACTATAAAAATAATAAAATTATTTGTATACTTAAAATATTTAGTTAATAAAAATATTTGTTGTGGAAATATTATATTTAACTTTAAATTTTAAACCATTATAAAAAATAAAAATATCATTTAGTTTTTCAAGTTAGCTGTTTTTTTATTAAACTAAAAAAACGTTATAGTAAATCTTTAAAGCTATTATTAATAACTTTAATAATAAAAAATTGTTATTTTTAAATATATAATAAAGTTTAAATATATAGTTTTAATATAAAAATAAAGTTTTTTATTGTCAAATATATTAGTAAAAAGTTAAATAAAGTTACGTAGTAAAGCCTGAAGCCTGCAGAGTGGGGCCTATAAAACGTGTGGCTGGATAAATAGCTGTACGCTATACTAGCTACTTACCTAATTACCCGATTGGGAACCTTATTTATTAAGATTTGCCCTACTACGTATATATATAAAAATATTACCTTAGATAGCTGTTTTTTCTTTTTCTTTCTTTTCTACTTTATTTATAGATTTTTCGTACTAATATAGCACTTATTGTTGGAGCTTTGTTTTTATATATGTGCTAAGTATAACAATTTATAAATTATTTTTTTATTTATAGAGCATTAAGACTACTTTTTAATATTTTTTACTAATATATAAAACTAACTGAAATTAATTAAATTTAAACTAACTATATAATTAACAAAATAATATAAATATTTAAAGAAAAAGCTGCTTTTGAATAAAGAGTACGCAAATAAGTGTAAATATTTTTAAAAAATTTATAGTTGCTTATAATTTAAAAGGATAAGATCCTTAATTTTAACGTTAAATAAAAAGCTAGCTTATTTTATTTTATAGATAGTTCTTTTAGTAGCTTTAATATTACTACTTTAGGATATAATAATAAAAAAGTTATAGTAATTACTTTAGTTTAAAAATGTAAAAAATAGGTAAAAAACTTTAGTTTTAATAAAGAACAGTTCTAAAATAATATTAAAACATTTTATACTACTATTAGTTTTTATTTTTAAAAATATAAAGCTTTATTTATTAAAAATAATAAACTTTTATTTTTTTTTATTTCTATTTTTATAAAAAATAAACAAGTATAGCTATAAATAAATAAAATAGTTAATAAGATTTTTTTTTAATAATATAGCAAAAAAACCTGCTGCTTTATTTATTAAAATAAAAGCTAAAATTATAATAATAATAGCTTTTTAACAATATGATATAAACGTATATATTTTTTATATTATATTAATATATAAATAGAGTGTTTTATAGTTTAAACCGAAAAGTTTAGAAAAATAATAATTTAATAAAATAAATAACTTGCTATAATAAATAAGGCTTATTATTTAAATTTTATAATTAGATTTTTTGCTAAAATAATAAATTATTTTTTTATAAAAGTAAAAAATATAACTATTAAACGCAATTAATTATAGCAACAAATAAATAAGTTAAATTAACAAATTATTAACTGTTTATATAAGTTTAAAGAAATATTTTAAAATTAATATATATTAAAAAAAAAATATATAAGTTTATAAAAATATTTGTTTTTATTTTTTATAATAAAAGGAAATTTAATGTTAAATTTAAAATATAAATTTATAGTATAAAAAACTAATTAATTTTTAATAATAATTAGTTTATTAGTAATATTGCTAAAATAATAAATATTAAAATATATATAAAAAGCAAAGTTGCTAAATATTTATTTTTATATTTAGCTAATATTTATTGTAATATATTAAAAACTTTTAAAACT
>JADKYC010000377.1:0-11458 GCA_019843955.1 Xylaria sp. 218_066 | reverse complement strand
TATATATTTATTATTTAATAGTTATTTATTAATAGTTAAATAAATATTTATTATAAAATAAATATTAGTAGTTAAATATAGAAATTATTAAAATAATATAATTATTTAGTTATTATTAAATAGTTATTTAGCAATAGTTAAATCGTTATTTATTTATTATTTAGTAGTTTTATATTATTTATAAATAGTTTAATAATTAGTTGTTAAAAAATAAAATAAAAATAGTTTAATATATAAATTATTATTAATAAATAGTAATAATAAAATAAATAAATTGTTTTAGTAAAATAGTTGCTTATTTATTATTTAATAGTTATTTAATAATAGTTAAATTGTTGTTTTTTAAAAACAAAATATTAATAATTAAATAAATAAACTGTTTATGTTTAATAGTTGTTTATTCGTTATTAAATAATAATTTATTAGTAAATATATATTAATAGTTAAATAAATAAACTATGTTAATTTATTTTTATTTATTAATAGTTAAATAGTTTATAATTATTAATTTATTTATTATTTATTAATTAATTGTTATAAAGTTATTTATTATATTTTAAATAGTTATTTATAAGTTATTATATTAGTATTTAAAAATTATAATAAAGTTTTTTATTATTAATTTAGTAGTAATTTGTTAAACATAATATAGTTATATTTTTAAAAAAGAATATTAATATATATTAATAGTTATAAATTAATTAATTTCGTATTTATTTATTGCTATATTATTATTTATTAATAGTTATATTATTATTTATTTAAAAAGTAATTAAGAAGTTATTTTTTTAATTGTTATATATTTATATATTAATTATTATATTATTTTTTATTAATAGTTATATAGTTATTTATTAATAGTTATATAATTGTTTGTTTAATAAAAAATTTATTAATTATGTTTTTATTGTTATATTTAATATTTATTTATTAATTTATTATTTATTATATGTTATATAGTTAGTTATATAGTAAATAATTAATTAGTTTTATATTAGTTGTTATATCGTTATTTATTTATTAGTTCGTAGTCACGGATGGCTGACCAGTGTGGGACCCTGTGGGCCCACCTTCTGCCAGATTACCTGATTGATTACTTAATAGATCTACTGTGTATATATAAATCTTTTTGTATACAATTTACAGCTATATTCCTTTTCTAGTTCTTTATTTTACGATTAATATATAAATGGGACCCCAAATAAGAGCTTTGCTTTTATAAAGGATACTAATTGTAACAATTGTAGGATCGACATATATATATATATTTACAGACATTTGATTAATTGATTTTTTTTATTTTAATATATTATTTAATATAATCTGTATGTATGTTTGTAGCTTATACTAAACTGATTAAAGATTGTACTTTAGCATTTTTACTAAATATGAACGATTTTATATATAGATTTAGAAATAGATTGAAGCTAAAGCTAAAATCCTTGTTAGCGCAATAATAGCGCGTAATAATACCGAAAGGATAGCAGCGGCGGCGGCTCGTAAAACTGCTTGCAAAAAAATTACTTTTAACTTATTTAACTTAATTAATTTATTTTTTTATTGTTATTAAAACCTACTTATTAACAAGTTTAGACGTTAATTTTTTATTAAACCGGCGATTGCTATATTTTTTTTTTATACTGCTAAATATATTAATAAAGATAGCAATAGTAATACGTTTAATGATATTATAAAACATTTTTTGATTTTTATTTATAACTAATTTAAACGGAACTATGCTGATAGCAAAGAATTTTAGTTTAGCCGATATAAAAATATTATAAACTTTGTTTGTAAGTATATATAGGACTAGGTAGACTAGCTTGCTATATTAAACTTTAAAGTTAGCAAACTTAGATTTTATTTTAAGCTTATTACGAAAATTGGTTAGAATATATTTTTTAATTTTAATGGATATATAGACTAAGAAGCTTTTAATAATTGTTATACGAAAAATAGGAAGGCTTTGTTTTATAAAATAAAAGCTTGCGCCTTATTGGTTTACGTTTAGGATATAGTAGCTTAGGATTTTTATTAATACGCAGTAGCTACAAATATTAACTTAGAAAATATTATAGAAGCTGTAGAAAAAGTATATTAAAAATAGAATAATAATATAAACTTTTTGGGTAAATAGATTACCGAACTGTAAAAAAAAAATATATAAAAAAAAAAAAAAGTAGTAAAATCTAATGCCTTTATTGCAAAATTGCTAGCCCGTAATTGTGCTTATACTTTTTCTACTATAAATAGCAGTAATAGTAGTAAAAGAAAGAAAAAATCGGGCAAAGTTGAAGTTACTACTTTTTATAATAATTTTTCTTAAAATAAAGTTAGATTTAAAGTTTAGTACTAAGCTTAAACTAACTGGCTTAAAACTAATAATAACTAGTTCGTAGATAATAATGCTAAAATAACAAATATTAAGTCCTACCTAGGAAAAATTATAGTAGAAAACTTTTAACCTTATTTTAGTAATATTTATCTGGAGCAGATTAAGATTTTAGTAGAATTAATAAAATATCTTTTTTAATAATACTTTGACTTAAACAAAAAAAAGAAAGTATGTGCTAAATAGGCTAACCTAGAATTAAAATTTTTAGCTAACTTTTAAAACTTTAAAAATTTTTTTGTCCGATTAGCTAAAAAGCGTATGTTAGCTAAATCTTTATAAAAAGAGGAATTTTATGCTCGACTATTTACTTAACTAAAAAACTAAGTTATAACTTTATATTTCGATAAAAATATAGATTTTAAGGTGTTGTTTTTTTATGCCGAAAAAATAGCTTATAATTTAAAAGAGATAAATACCAAAAACAAACAGAAAAAAATAAGTACTGGAACTATAACTGGCAGTTGTAGTACTACTACTTGTACTTAAACTAATAAGCTTTTAGGCTTAGGATTAACTACTTTATTAAAAACTATTTTTTTTAAAATATATTTTTAACCCGATTTTGAGAAAATAAAGCGTTTAATGCGAGAGGGCTGATATTTTATTTGCTATAAATATAAATATATTAACAAGAAGTATTTTTTAAAAACTAAAGTTAAAGCTAAAAAGGAAGCTTATATAGCAGTATTGTTTGTTTGCTATAATTGCGAAAGTAATGAAAATAAAATAGCAAAAAAGGATTTAAGAAAAAACTAACTTTAAGTAATATGGATTTTTTTTTAGGGAACTTATTAGTAAATATAATTAAGAATAATACTAAAGACTTTTTAACTTTATATTTAAGTAGAGAATTTTTCTTTATAACTAGTAATATAGTATAAAATAAAAAGATTTTTATTATATAAAATTGCTTTGCTAATATAGAAGTAAACGGATATTTATTTGTGAACTTTAATGTTGTTAAATATATAATTATTTATTTAAAAGCTATTATTGTAGACAGCTTTTGTAAAAGAGCTATTTTTAGTTATAACTTTGGGATATTTTAAAGTATTAATAAAGCAATTATTATAGACTTTTAGCTTTAAGGAAAAACTTTTAAAAAAGTACTTTTAATAGTAGTACGGATAAAGTATAATATTATTATAAAAAGAATTTTTTATAAAACATATAATATACTACCTAACTTTTGTTGGAGAAACTATATTTTTTTACTAAGGTTATTCCTAGATTATAAGGAAACTATTTTAAGACTGATAGCAAAAGACTGCTACCTAGATTAGTTTGCTGAAGTTATTGAACTAATAACGTTATATTATTATAAAACTCCTATAATAAAAAATTATAATAAATTAGATAACAAAGATAGTGGTAAATCAAATAATAAAAATTAGGAAAAAATAGGAAATAACTTTAAAACGTATAAACGTTACTTAGGGAAGAAAGATATGTTATTGCTACTTTTAAAAGACAAAAAAGAAACGGACAAGCTTAAAACTATTAAAAGATGTGTTGCTTTATTTATAAAAAAACGTGTTTATTAGGTAGATTTGGACTTTGTTCCTTAATTTTGCGATAAACGTGGTTACTATAACGAGGCGGTAGCTAAAATGTATAAATAGCTAGATAACAAAACGGTATTTTATTCTCAACGTTGCCTTTATAATACGTTAAAACTTTATTTTTTATAGGAATATGATGTTTAAGGTTTATATTAGTTATAGAAAGACGCGGTAGGATGGTATAAATATTAATTAATTGCTAATATTGCAAGTATAGGGGTAGCGCTATTTCTATGTACCGTAGCTTGTTAGAAAACGCTGGTTTATATTACTAGTATATATAAAATAGATTTAATTATGCGAAATAAGCATAAAAGTGAATTATTTTTAGAAAAAGAAAACGAAGAGCTAAAAAAGAAAGCTTAGGAAATAGTACCTAAGGAGTACTAACCCTTACTACGGATATTTAGTAAAATAAACTCCGATATTTTACTATTTAACTATCCGATTAACTATAAGATTAAATTTGTTTTTAATAAAAGTAAGGACAATATTTTAAATAGCTTACTATACTGTATGTTATTAAATAAATTAGAGGCTATCTAAGAATATATTTTAAAAAATTTAAAAAAAAAATTTATTTAACTTAGCAACGTTCCTTTTGCTATACTTATTTTATTTGTTTTTAAGGCTAGTGGAGGCTTGAGGTTTTATATAGATTATAAAAAAATTAACGTATTAATAAAGAAAGATTGTTATTTAATACTTTTAATAGATAAAACGTTAGCTTATATTACTAAGTTAAAAATTTTTATTAAAATTGATATCCGATAAGTATTTAATAGAATAAAGATATATTTGGACGATGAAGATTTGATAACTTTTAAAACGAGGTACGGCTTATATAAATATAAAGTGTTATTATTTAGACTATTAAATAGCCTAGTTATTTTTTAAAAATATATTAATAATATTTTAGGAGAATATTTAAACAACTTTTATAGCGCGTATATTAATAATATTTTAATTTTTTTTAATAATTTAGAAGATTATAAAGTTTACGTAAAAAAAGTGTTAGAAAAATTATAAATTGTTAGTTTATAGGCCGATATTAAGAAATATAAATTTTATATTATTAAAATAAAGTATTTTAGCTTTATTATTAAAAAAGATGGAATAAAAGTTAACCCGGAAAAAGTTGCTGTTATAAGGGATTAAAAAAACTTAACTTTAGTAAAAGGTATATAGTTGTTTATAGGATTTTATAATTTTTATAGATACTTTATTAATAAGTATAGTTGTATAATAAAACTTTTGTTTAAATTTATAAAGAAAGGTATTTTATTTAATTAAGATAAAAAATGTTAATATACTTTTAATAAACTAAAGTACTGTTTAATTAACGTATTTATATTAGCGTATTTTAATTATAAATAAGAAATAAAAGTTAAAATAAACGTTTTTAATAAAGTAGTAGCTAGATGTTTATTTTAAAAGGGAAATAATGGAGAATAGCACTTAGTTATATTTTTTTCTAAAACTTTATATAATATAAAATTAAATTATAGCATTTATAATAAAAAAATGTTAGCTATAATAAAAATATTATAATATTAAAAACTATTTTTAGTTATTATTAATTATAAAGCTTTAAAATATTTTATAACAAAGTAGAAATTAAACCTCTATTAAATAAAATAAGTAGATTTTTTCATATAGTATAACTTTTTAATTATATATTATTTTAGTATAAAAAATATAGTAGCTAACGTTATATTTAGAAAATAAAAACTTTTCTATATTTAGAAAGCTAAAATAAAAAGCTAAAAATATATAACGTTGTTCCGATTAATTAACAAAACTAAAACTATTTTAAATTAAAAAATAAATATTTTTATATTTCATAAAACTATAGATATTAATACGTTATTTATAAAAGTACTATTAATAAATAAAATACTATAGCAAAACTAATAAGTGCCCGAATTAAAAATATATAAAACGAAAGCTTAAAAAAGCTTAAGCGAAAATTAAAAATTAAACGGAAAATTAGTTATATATAAAAAAAAATTAATAGTTTTTAAAATAAACTACTTACTAATATATATTATATAAAAAATATATAGTTATATAACTACTATATATTTTAAAAAAAATAAAACTAAAAAATTAATAACTGCTTAATATTAGTAGCTAAAATTATTAAAAAAGGTATTTTAATATATTAATAACTATATAAAGTACTATTTTGCAAAAAGCTTTTATAATAAGATTTTTAAACTACTATAGCTTATACTAATTTTTTTATACCTTTTTAAATATTTAATAATAAATTTTAAAAAAATAATAATAAACAAAGGCTAAAAAAAGTTTATATTTATAGTAGTAAACTAATTAAATAAACTACTATAATTAATATTATATAACAAAATAGTTATTATAAAAAAAATAGCTAAATTATATTATAAAAGTTTATTTTACGTTTATAGATTACTAAAAAAAATAAACTTAAACTAAGGTTTTTAATTTATTTCGGCTTTTATTAATAAATTAACTAAAATATTAAATATTAAATAAAAGTTATTTTTATTAAGTTATTATAAGTTAGCTAAATAAATAAAAATTATAATTAAATAAGTTAAACAATAAATATAATAAATTTTTTAATAAAAAAGAAATAACTAAAAAAAAAGCCTAACAAATAGCTAAAACTATTACTAAATATATAAAAACAGCTAAATTTATATTAAAATAAACTTAAAATAAAATAATTTTAAAAAAAATTAGTACTATTAAAAGCTTAACTTTAATATTAAAAATTACGTTTTTATTATAAAAAAACGCTAATTATAAACAACTAATCGGCCGTTAAATAAACTAAATTACTTATTTATATAATAAGATTTTAAAATAATAAAAAAAATAAAACTTATAACGTTTTAATTAAAAATACTATTTAGTTAATATATAACTAATTTTTATTATACCGATTAATTATATAAATATTTAAATAACTTTTTATTAAGCTAAGTTATAAAATAATTTTTTAAAAAAGTAGTTAACCTAAACGTTAGCAAACTTAAATAAAAAATATAAAAAATTAAAATATTTTAAATATATTATAAAAAAATACTATAATATTAAGTTAATTAAAAAAAAATAAAACTTTAATAAAAAATAATATTTAGTAAATAACTTTAAAAATTTACTAAAAATACTATTATAATTTTATAAAAATAATTTTAACGTTATTAGTTCTTTAAAAAAATTAAAAAATTAGCTAAAAGCAGTAAAAAAAAATAAGTATAATAAAAACTATTTAAATAATAACTTTTTAAAAATACTAATAATTAAGTTATAACATTTATAAAAAAAAAATACTAAAGGTTAAAGTTATATATAACTAGTAATAAAAAAAAGTCCTTTAACAAGTTATAAAAATATTTTAAAGCGCTCCTATAAATTAAAGGCCCGTAGTATAATAGCTAACAGGTTAATACCTAAAGTAATTCTTTCTTTTATTAGTTAACAACTTTTTAATAAACATAGGGTTCGAATACGAATCTCGGAATAAGATTTTTTTTTTTTAAGGGGGGGTAGTTATAGATAGCTAACTAGTATAACAGAACAAGTAGGACCCTGTAGGCTTACTTTCTGCTAGATTACCTAACAGATCCACCGTGTACACATAAATCTTTTTGTATACGATTTGCAGCTATATTTCTTTTCTAGTTCTCCATCTTACGATTAATATATAAATGGGACCCCAAATAAGAGCTTCGCCTCTATAAAGGACACCAATTGTAACATTTTGTATATTTTATTTTTATATTTAAATTTTTTAAACTATAATACTATATGTGCCGAATATAATAAAGCCGATTTAAAGCTTGCTATATAAATTATAAATAACAACCTAAAATTGTTTTAATAATATATTTATAAAATTTATAACGTATTTTATATAACCTTGTTCTATTAATTATAAATTTTTCTTTTAAAAAATATTATATTTATAAAAAGTTAAAAACATATTAAAGCCAAAAAATAATTAATTATATAATATATTACTAACTTTATTATATAATCTTTTTTTTTTAGCATAGTAGTATTAAAAATATATTTAATTAACTATTAAATTTATAAAATAAAAAAAGATTAAAAAAATCTAAGTTTTAAACTTTAAAGCTTATAATACGTTTTAACCAATAAATCGATTATTAATATATTTTAGACAAAAATCTATTAAAATATTATGTTTAATTTTTTCTTTATATAATAAATAATAAATAAATAAAAAAAGTTTTAAAAAGATTTATATAATTTTAATAAAACTAAGTTTTTAATAAATAAAGTATTGTTTAATTTTATAGTTATTATATTTAATAAGTTTAAAAAATTTATATAGCTAAGTAATTATAAATAAGCTATAGTTATTAAAGCTATTTTATTATATAGTTATGTTATTTTACTATATATTAGTTTAGTAAAATAAAACTATTTATTACTTTAATATAAAAAAACTCCCGACATATTATTAAAATAAAAAGTCAATGTTATAAAAAAGAATTTAACAATTAATAAATAAAATAAAAATTAAATTAAATATTTTTATAAACATATAAAACATTATATAAAAAGTATATATTGTTTATTAACTTTTAATAATTATAAAAGCTATTATTTATATAATTATTTTTTTATGCTAATATATTTATTTTATAAGGTTTAGCTTTTAAATATTAAATATCGTAGCGTATTAAAATAGTTGTATAAAGAAATTCGAAAATATAATATAAAAATATATTATATATATTAGCTAAAGATTTTTTTATATATAATTATTAATATATTTAACAAGTTAATAACTATAGAAAATATATATAATAGTTTTTAAAAAGTAAAATTAATTTTATATAATTTAAAATATATAATTTTACAGCTAAACTTTTATTTAAAAACTTTAATTATTAAAAATCTAACTTTTATAGCTATTTGCTAACGTTTAATTATTTTTAAAACTTACCTAAAGCTAAATTTTAAGCTTAATATATCTAAAGTTATGTTAAATAACATATAAATAGCTTACTAATATTTATTATTAAACGCTTAAGTTAATTATTACATAATATAACTACTGTTTACTATTAGCTTATATTTTTTTAAAAAAACGTTAAAAAACTTTAAGAACCAAATAAAAATTTTAGCTGGTATTATTATATGAAGAAAACTTAAATATAAAATAAAAATTACATGATATAAAAAAAGCAAAAGAAACAGTTAAAAAAAAAGCTGCAAAAAAAAGAAAAACAAAAACTATTAAAATAATGGTTATATAAAAAAGCAAAAAACGCGTACGTAATAGTATAAAATCTACAGCAAGTTTAAATATAATATTTATATATATAGAAATTATATTAAAAACTAATAAATTAAATTTTAATTAGTTTAAATAAATATATTATAGTTAAGTTATTTCTTATTGTTCGTATAAAATATTGTTTAAATAGTCCAAATTTTAGGTAGTCTAGATGTTTGTGGTTTACGTTATAAATAAATAGATTTATAAATAAATAGTTTTATTAATAAAAGCTTTAAAATTATAGTTATTTATAATGGTTGGTTTAATATAAAATATATAAAAACTTTATATAATAATATACTTAAACGGATAACTTATATTAATATTTATAAATTAAATATTTATTAACATTTTAGCTATGAATAAAATAAACTTTTTATTAATTAATTTATTAATTATAAAATAACTATTAAGTTTATTATTTATTTAGTTATTTTAATTAAAAATTAAACAAATTAAGCTAGCTTTATATTATTATAGTTGCAATAAATGGAATAAATAAATTAAAACAATTAAATATATAGTAAAAGGACTGTAGGAAAGAGAAGTATATGTTCTATTAAGTTTTTCGTATTTGTTTGCTACACACTAATTTAAAAGAATAGATAACTGCAAATGTAGCCACTTATATAGCTAATAAACACAGCCATAATCCCAGCTAGTCCGGAATAAAATAAAGCATATCTACATGCTTTATAAAAAGCGTTATCTATTTATTTTATCTAGGTCTTCGAACCTGTTGCTTTAATAGCAATATATACTGCTTATTTTCTTTCGTTTATAAGTAGCTACTCCTAAGTACGAATAGCTTTAATAAATTTTTATAAAAATTAAACTGTTTTGCTACGTTTAATTTATTAAAATTTTTTAGTTTATAGCTTTTTTTTTTAGTTTAATAAGCAATTTTAAAAGGACCTTTTTATTTAGCTTTTAACTTCGGTTTTTTTTTGTTTAATAAATAAAAACTAGATATTTTATTTAAAAGCTAGATTTATAATTATATAAAGCTTGCTTTTTTGTTTATATATTTTTATATTATTGTTTAATATTTTTAAAATAGTACTAAAAATATTTAACTTACTATATTATAAAGTTTATTTATAACTTTTTGTTTAATAGCGTAAAGTCTTCTATAAAAAAAGCTATTTTTAGTTTAATATTTTTTAAAAAAAAGTATTTTTATTTAAATACTTTTTTTAATATATAGTTATATAATATTTCCGTAGAACTATATTTAATAAATTTTATATATTTAATGTTTAAATATTTTATTAATTTAAAAATTTTAGTATTTTATTTTTTGTTGTTTTTATAATTAGGATTATTTATTTAAATTATAAAAAACACTATTATTTTATTAAAAATAATTTAAATTATTTTATTAAATATTTTAACTAATTTTATACTTTAATAAAAAGCAAATAAAATATAAATTATTTTAATAATTTTTTTTTTTTTAATTTACGAAGTTTTATAAAATACACATACTTTTAAAGTTTATATATATTATAAATAGTATATTGTTTATTTTCTTTATTTAACGTTTTTTTTTAGCAGTTATTATTTTAATAATATAGTTAATAGTAAAATAGTATTATTTATATTTATTTTTATAAAAAACGTTAAAAATAACTTAATAAAGTTAGCAATAATAATTTAAAATAGCTTATAAATAATTATAAATATATTAAAAATTATTAGTTTGCTCAAGTTAAATTAAACATATTAAAGATATTTTAATATATGCTTAAAAGCGTTTTTAGCTATTATAAACTATTAAACTATTTAATTTATTTTTTGTAAAATAAATAGCGTCTAAAAATAACTTAATATATTATATATAGTTTATAATATATTAATAACTTTTTTTTAAATAAAATATTATTATTAATAGTTATAAAAATAATATTTTAATTAACTATTTTATATTTTAAAGTTTTTTAGTTTATTTATTAATGTTTTGAGTTTTAAATAACTTTTTTTTATAAAACTTTTTAAACTATATAAATAACTTTATATATTTAAATATTATAATAATTTAGCAAACTTATTATATAAAAATCTTCATATTAATATAAACGTTAAATTATTAAATAAGAACTATAAAAATAAATTTAAAGTAAAATATATTTTTAATAAAACGATATATTATATTTTATAGCTATATTTAAGGTTGTTGAACCAGTTTTAAAAATATAT